>JAPYYQ010002648.1:0-16839 GCA_030522585.1 Anagyrus pseudococci
AATGTATTAAATATGCTTGACTAAGAGTATATTTAAAAATAAAAAATGAATTTAAAAGTCGTTATAATCGTCAGTTGATTAAAATGAGAAAAAGTCGTTGATACCGTTCTCTCATACTTATACGTTTGTTAAGATGTCAATATCGTCGTTTATCGTCAGAGAAAAGCTGGTTTAGCAGAACGTATAGAAATTTAATAAATTCGTATAGATTGAAGAATCTACATGCAATTTATAGTTAACTTCAGCCGTCCCATCATTACAATAAGACAAAGTCATCAAAATCGTAAAGCAATACTTATATGTCCAAGTTTATTATGATAATGCATTTATGAATAGGTAGCTGTAGGTTTATCAATTATAATTTTCCTATCATTTATAAACGTGAATGTAAAATTGTTTCAACAAAGTACAATCCTAATACTAGTTGTTAGAATGTTTCAACGTGATAAAGTCGTCGAATCCGTTCTTTTATACTTATACATTAGTTGTGCTTTCAAGAATTGCGCCAAGAGCCAGATGATGAAGGGTTCATCAAAATGTATTAAATATGCTTGATTAAGAGTATATTCGAAAATAAAAAATCAAATTGATAGTCGTTTTAAATCGTCAGTTGATTAGAATGAGAAGAAGTCGTTAAAACCGTTCTCTCATGCTTATGCGTTTGTTATGTTGTTACTATCGTCGTTTATCGTCAGAGAAAAGCTGGTTCATCAAAACATATAGAAATTTAATAAATTCGTATAGATTAAAGAATCTTAGTGCAATTTATAGTTAATTAAAGCCGTCACATCATTATAATAAGAGAAAGTCATCAAAACCGTATAGCAATACTTATACGTCCACGTTTTTAATAATAATTCGGTTATGAATAGGTAGCTGTAGGTTTATCAATTAAAATTTTTTTTGCAACATTTAAATTGAAAACCGTTCTTTCATACTTATACGTTTGTTGAGAAGTGATTACTGGCGTTAATCATCAGGAAATGGAAGCTCTGTCAAAATATATGTAATTATTTTAATTCAAAATAGATTTAAGAATTTACATGTATATTTAGTTAATTTGTTACGTCACATCATTGCTATAAAAGAAAGTCGTCAAAACTGTGGTCCAATACTTATACGTTCACAGTATTTGATGAAAATGCCGTCGTGAGTAGGTAGTGGTTGAAGTATGAATAGAAATTTTCCTGGCAACATTACACTCGAATGTAAAATCGTTTTTATAAAGTCCAGTACTAATAGTAGTAGTCAGAATGTTACAATGGGAAAAAGTCGCTAAATCCGTTCTGTCATACCTATACATTTGTTTTACTTTCATGATTGGCGTTAATAGTCAGAAGATAAAAGGTACATTAAAATCTATTAAATATACTTAATTATGTGCAGATTCAACATTCAACATGCAAATATTTAGTCATTTTGAATCGTCAGATGATTGGAATGAGAAATAGTCGTCAAAACCGTTCTCTCATACTTATACCTTTGTTTGAAGTCATTATCGGCGTTTATCGTTAGATAATAGAAGATTTATTTTAACTTGAATGTAAAATCATTCTAATAGTAGTTGTCAGAACGTTACGCCCTGAGTAAGTCGTCAAATCCGTTTCTTTATACTTATACATCCTTTATTGTTTTTACGTTTGTCGCACATTTTTTTCTGGTATTACGATTAGACAGATTTTCACGTAAATACTTCTTCAAGAAGCGATTTTTAAAGTTTTATATATTTGCTTTATAACTCATAATTATTAACATATTAATCTATTAATCTTTATAATAAGTCAATAGTAGACTATTTAACACAATATCTTTATAAAAAACTAATCAAATCTGTTTTTTATGTATTTTTCAGAAAGTCGTCAAAACCGTTTAATGGTGCTTATACAAAAAATGTATAAAAAGTCGTCAAAATCGGCATTTTATATAGCTATTTTTTATATTATGTTTTTTGAGCTATAATCGATATACATAGGTTCTGTAGACCAATGTATAACGATGTATAGCTGTTTTAGAGCTATGTACAAAAAGTCGTTAAAACCGGCATTTGATATACATATATATATATATATATATATATATATATATATAAGAATATTTTCTGGTAACTTTTTAGATGTATTAGCACATATTCTGGTAATTTCTGTAAGTTCTGGTAATTACCAGAAAATACAGTTATGTATTTTCTGGTAACCTGCAATAAATCCGGTAATTACCAGAAAATACATTACTGTATTTTCTGGTAATTTACTATATATTTTGGTAATTGCCAGAAAATGCGACGTACTATTTTCTAGTAATACAGATTTTCCAGTAATTTTCTGAAATATACAAGCTAAAATTTTGGTAATTTCTGTTCTTTCCGGTAATCTAGATATATATTCTGGTAATCGAATTTACATTCTCTATATTACCAGAAAATACAATGTTATATTTTTTGGTAAATATTCAATCTTTTATATTTATTAAATATGTTAGCTTTACTTGATTTGAAATAATCAGTGTAAATATGAGCATAAAAGAGCAGTAATTAACAACACAGGTTTATATATCAAGAATAATTTTGAACAACATTAGAAAATTCTACTTTTGTGCACAATTGTAGAACTATTAAGTTATCATTCTAAAGTTGTCGGAGTATTCTTAAAGATTGTTTGCGCGTCAGGTTATGTTGTCTAACACCTTTGATAATTTTATTGGTTATTTCTAACAATACTCTTTTTTCACAAAATAATCAAGCAAAATTGGTGTCTATTGATATGGCTTATGCTATGGAAATTTACAATCGTAGAATCGGTTTAGAATGGGATAGTTCTTTGTATCAAGAATTGATCAATCATTTGACAATTAATAATGTCACTTTAAGAAAAAACAGTAGTACAGTTATATCAGACAATGACCTAGGCAAATTGACGCGTGATGTTTTTAAAAAATATGGATCTAGAAAAAACTACAAAAGCAAAGTTTTGTTTTTTATCGAGTGTTATTTGGACATTATTCTTGAAGATACACAAGGTAAGTTTTTGATACATGAGATTATAATATTTTCAATTAAATAAATATTTTTATTTGCAGAGCTTATGATACACAACAACATAAATTCTATTGTTGCTCCTAAATTAAAAGCATGGTATCTTTATAAAGAACAATTGTGTTTATGCATGGTCTCTCCAGATCTCAGAGAAGAATTAAATAGTTACTTAAATAATGAACAATTCAATTTATCGCTGGATTATAGAAAACTTATTTTGAAACGTTTATATGACTTAGATAATGACAAATATGACGAATGGATGATGAAAAAACTAAAGAATGTGCTACATTTTAATAGATCTGAAATAATTGATTGCGTACAACATCTAATTTCTCAAAATGCTAATAGTGTAACGTTTTCTGATAGAGAAAGTAGCCAAGAAGATACCATGAGACCAAAGGAAATAATAGATAACAGTAACGAGTTTCTTGGTTTTAATGCAAATGATATATCTAAGAGTATCTCAGAAAAAAAAAAATTGATTCAACAGTGGATTCTTATTTTAAACAAGTTCAGCTTAAACAAAACTTACCACAAAGCTCAATTGTATTGGAGGACATAATTAGCTCTGACAAATCCCAAGATAATGATAAAAATTTAGTTTGTTTAAAAATGAAAAGACCAGTAATTACAAATGACATTACTACATCAACATCTGAAATCAGATATGAAGATAAATATGAGCAGCTTCAACCAGTACAAAAACCAAGTAGAGACATCACTCAAAAAGCAGGTGAGTACTGATAACAGGACAAATACTTATTTGTTACATTTTTATATTTCTTTTAATGAAAGTAAATTGGAAAATGTAATGTCACTCCTAATCCATGTTTATACATGATTTTAAAAATAACAATAATTTTTATTTTAGTTCAGCAATGCCTAAAAATAACAGAGAATATGATTAAATTTGATGGTGACAAAGGTATATTTTCAAGATTACAAAAAATGTATATATTTAAAATTGAAAGATTGTAAAACAATATTTGTTAATTTTAATTTTAACATTTTAGATGACAGTGACACTCAGTTATCTTTATTAAAAAAACTTATAGTTTACAGTATTGTTGTAGCCGATAAATCAGACTTCAATCATTACATCAAGTACTTGAAAGTGTCTCAGAAAGTCAAAGAAAATATCTTAAAAACTATATACGGAAAAGAATTGAGAAAAAATCATTTTATAAACCTAGATTATTTAGTTTCGTATAGATACTTGATACTCCGTAAATCTCAGGAAATAAATAAACTGTTTTTAAAAAATCATGTTGATAAATTGAATCAATTTTTCAGAGCTTCTAATTTTGAAGATGCAGAAAACAATTTTTATGAAGGTACTTTAGTTATTAGCTCATTACAAATTAGTAAAACAGTTCTTTTAGTTCTTTATATTTTTCTTTGTACAAATTTCTTACTAAAGTTCATTTGAAAGTAGAAACAAAGTGAGAATATTTTGTTAATATAAAAAAAACAATGTGATATATTTATAGCAGTTTAGTACTAAACACATTAGTTTAATTAAAATAAGAAAAGACAAATTTAACTTTTACAGCGTACCATAATACAGGAAATAAATCATTAGAATGTAATGCTGAACATGGTGCTCGACCAAATAAAAACCAACCTGATTTTTTTCTTGAAAGTTTTGGAGTCTTATCAAGTACTAATGAAAAGTATGGAATAATCAATTTACATTAAATATACCAGTGTCAAGTTTGTTACAATATCAAAATCTTTTATATTATTTTAAGTTGTTCTTCAGATTGTCTTACTTTTGCACAGCAACTAAGCATCATAGACGATATATCAACATTTGTGACAATTGATTTATTTCATTTGAAATTTCTTAGTCATAAAATTAATAAAAGTCTTTTAAGACCACTAATTAATTCTCAAGATTTTCGTAACCAGGCTACTGAAGAAATACAAAAATTTATAAACAAAAAAAGTGACATAGGTGGTGCGTCGTCTTCCTTAGCCAACTTAGCAATGAAATATTTTCCTGATTTGATAATACTGACAAAGAAGTTGGAAAAACAATTGTCATTTTATTTACGTTTCACAGATTCAGATTCAGGTTTTAAGATACAACCTTGCTATAGGTAATTAATTTGATCAGCATTTAATTGTTAATTATAATATATTAATAATAAGATATTTTAGATATTCCAAAGAAAATAATTTGGGAGCAAAAGTATGCGCATCTAAGCCTTGGGCCAAAGATTCAATATTAAAGTGTTTAAATGGATTATTGGCTACGTTAAGTAATGAAGAAAATTTATATTTAGCAGAACATAACTTAGACTTTTCTATTACAACTGGCTATACGAAGAAAGGTAAACTTTGGCTAGGGCCTGGAGCATATGTCAACCACGAATGTACACCCAATTCAAGGATACATTTTTTAGAAAGTAAGAAGGAAATCTGTCTCAAAGCTATAAAACAAATAAACGTCGGAGAAGAAATTACGATTTCCTACGGAAACGACTATTTTGGAAAAGACTCATGTGAATGTAAGATGTGTGATAGACGATTGAGTGACACAAAATAAATTAAAAATAACAAACTTTATTTTCAAAAACAAATATGTAAATAAATAAACCAAGAGGTTTTAATAAAAAATTAAATATTTAATTTATAGAAAATTGTTATTTCTTGTTTTAACAAATTAGGTTTGCCGTAGAGGTGTAATAAACGGTACATAAAATTTTATGAACATATATATATATATATATATATCCATATAAAATCCGTAACTTGTATTATATTACTTATATTAAATATAAAAAGAGAAGCTGAATCGAGTATTTTAAACACAAAAACAATATTTACGAATCATAAATTAAGTCATCTGTCTAATGAGAATATACTTTATACTTTTAGTAAAAAAGATGTAAAGTTAATGTAGACAGTTAAAAAGCCCGCGAAACCGCGATTACATGTTGCATGTTACATTTTACATGATGAAATGTGTTTTGTAGTAACTTTTAAGATGTACAATGTTAATTTTTAGTAACTATAGTGATGATTAAATTTTTGGTATTTATCAGACAAATTAAATCAATATATGTAAATAAATAATCTATAAAATTGTACGTAAAAAATTGTAATTCATTTCAATGTATTATCTGATAAATTTTTAAAATCCAATTATTACTAAAAAGTACACGAGTGGCCAGATATTGCATTTATACTTCTTTAAAATTACCGGGCTTCAAATTTACGCATTTTCGTAGAATAAATTTACTAATCTAAATTAATAAACGAATAAAAATTTAAAGGAATGGAAAAAATAAAGAAATGGAAAGAACGAATGTAGATCGAGAAACATGGAGGTAAAAATGCGCGAGTTGTCAAATGCACTCCGAACAGCACTGAGCAATCAGTGTTTCCATGTTCTTCGATGTTTTTTCATTCCTTAGGACCAGTCTCCACCTGTGCCTGTTCCGTGGATAAGTGACATTGCTTGTGCCGTGTACGTGTACCGTTTCTTGTTTCGCATGCCCAATTGAAAGATTAGACTAGATAATATTAAGTGACCTAAATGTGAATACGAACTTGGGCATGCAAAACAAGAAACGGCACATGTACACGTCACAAGCACATGTCACTTACCCACGGAACAGGCACAGGTGGAGACTGGCCCTTACATTCCTTTATTCATGCAATAGACCTTACCATACTGATTAGTAGGAACAACTAAGAATAAATGCGTGTTCCCACATTTCCTCGTTTTTACATTTTTGTGCATTAGCCCTTAATTTATTATTGTGTATCAAGCTAAAGAATTCCCGCGCAAATGTTCTTTACTGATTTTCATGTGTAGAGAGTCTTGCTCTATAAATTTAGTTTGCCATCAAACTATTATTATTTGTTTGTTTGTTAACGGATTTTTTATCCGAATATTAAAGGTAAGTTTAAAAGTAAAGAAATCAGTGTATTTCATTGTATCTCAACTTTAAAAATACAATTTTAAAGATTATTTATGCTATATAAATTTTACTTACAGTTCTACAACTTATACAATCTGATGCAGCTGAAAATATTCAGTCATGAATTCTCCCAAAAAACAATTTGAACCCGATGATAAACATTGCTTTAATATTGATTTGATAGAGGATAGCAATCTTGACAATTTAGAGCATGTTTTGTTCTATGAGTCACACCCAATTCAAGGTAAAATAATTCAGAGTTATTATTTCTGCTTTTTAGTTGCAAATTTTATACTTATACAAATAATAGCTTTAATTATTTGATAGAAATAAGTAAATAAATACGTGATTGAAATAACTAACAAACGTAATTAATAATTTAGTTATTTGCTACTTTAAAAAATTAATTTCATTTATATTTTGATAATACATACAAAACAACAATTTATATTAAATTTTATATTTATATTAAAATAACAACTTATATTTTTTATTACAAATTGTAGAAGTTTAACATGTGTTGGTGATTGTACAGTAACGTATCATGTTAATCATTCCTTTTATATAAAAGTTTATTTTGATTTTCTATATATAGTTTTAATTTTCCTTTTTGAAAACTTCATATTTATGAAAGATTCATATTTATTTTAGCTAGTTAAGCGATAATGAATAAAAGTAAATAGATAACCAAAGTAAATGGATAATACTCTGAGAAAAAATAAAAGTTAATTTTGGAATATTTTTAAAAGATTAAATTAATTTCCTTTTTTAATTCTTTATCTATCAAGCCAATGTTTATAATTTATGCTTATCTTTATATCAAACTATTTGTTTGGTAGAACCGATTAAAAGTAAAATTTGTTAATTTAAGTTAACTATATTTAATTTATAAAATCTACACATATTTTTGTCGTTCTTTAAATAAAATTTGCTATTTTATTTCAGATAAAGAATATGACTACCTAGAAGAATTTTCTCCAGTTAATTCTCCAATTTCTGAAGAAATAATTGAATCAAATTCACACAATTCTTTAGAGTATGAATATTCGCTGCTTGTTCAAACTTCTTGTGCAGAAAATAGTATAAGTTTGGAACATTCACACCAATTCACTGTGCATTCAGAAGACAAATTGGAAGAACAATCTCCACTATATTCTCCAATTAATGTCAACATGAGAAGTGAAGAATTAAATTCCATAGATAATCCACAAGGTAAATATTTTGAACGTAGACAAATGCAACTTATACATTAAAAAATATTTTATGTAGAATATATTTACTTAACAAAACTTTGATAGTATTTAACGATAGCAAAAATTATAATATTACAAAATATCTTGAATTATTTAATAAAAATAAGTAAATAAATAAATGGTAGAAATAATTAACATACATCATTATCAATTTATTTACTTGCTAATTTAAGAAGTTACTTTCATTTATATTTTGCTAATACACACAAAACAACAATTTATGTTAATGTTTTTTTATTACAAATTGTAGAACTTTAACATTTGTTGGTGATTGTACAGTAACGTATCATGCTAATCATTCCTATTATATAAAAATTTATACTGATTTTTTATACATAGTTTTGATTTTCCTTTTTAAAAGCTTTAATTTTATAACTTCAGTCTAGTTAACGTTTGGGCAGCATCTGAGAAACTTAAATATGTGGTGAAACCTGTTGATTTTTTAGTGTTTAACTTTATATTCATATTTATTCTAGCTAGCTAAGCGATGATGAATAAAAGTAAATGGATAATAAAAGTAAATGTATAATGCTTTGAGAAATAATGGAAGTTAAGTTTGGAATAGTTTTTAAAAATTTAATTAATTTCCTTTTTTAATTTTTTATCTATCAAATTATTTATGCTTATCTTTATTTCCAACTATTTCATCAACAAGTTTTTAATTTTAATCTGTTCTATCAAGTTAATTATATTTAATTCATAAAATCTACACATACTTTTATCGTTCTTTAAATAAAATTAGCTACTTTATTTTAGATAGAACTTCTGAAACATTGGAAGAACCATCTCCACCATATTCTCCAATTATTGTTAATACGGAAAGTGAAGAATTAAATTCAATTGATAATCCAGAAGGTAAATATTTCGAATGTAGACAAATGAAACTTGTTTCAAAAATATTTCATGTAGAATATATTAATTTGACAAAATGTTGATGGTACTTTCTTTCCAGTTTCTTCTCAAACTTCTAAAAAATTGGAAGAACCATCTCCACCATATTCTCCAATTAATGTCAATACGGAAAGTAAAGAATTAAATTCAATTGATAATCCAGAAGGTAAATATTTCGAATGTAGACACATGCAACTTGTTTCAAAAATATTTTATGTAAAATATATTAACTTGACAAAATTTTGATGGTACTTAAAGATAACAAAAATTATAAGATTACAAAATTTTTTGACAAGGTAAAACGTATTTTGCAACTAAATTAAAGCAATAACTTGAATGAAATTAGCTTCTACTGATTAATTGTTATGTAAATATCCGAGTTATATTAGTTTTCATCACAAAATTCCAAGTGCTTTATTTTAATATAGTTTCAAATTTAAATATTGATTTAAAAAATAAGACTAATTTTTTATAACCAGAATCATCAAGCTCTATTCAACAAGATATCCAGAAACGAGAAGAACCTAATGAAATATTGAGGATACCAAATGAAGATGATTATTCATTCGACCTTTCTACATTAACGAATGATAATGATTCAGGAAACAATTCTGGTAAGTAATAATTAAAGAATCATTGCTAGAAAAAAGAATTTATTTATTACAAAAGTATACTTTGCAATAAAGTGTAGATAAGAATGTATGAAAAAGAACGATTAAATAATTAAAATTGCTTTTGATAAATTTTATTTCTAGACAAAACAATATGATTTTTTACTAATTATTCGTATATTTTAGATTCTGCCAATTCGTTATCTTCAAGATTGAGTTATAAAAGTTATGAGAAATCTAACAGATTGCATGAATCCAATTATAAGAAAAACCGAAAACGCAAAGCTCCAGAATCTTTTTGTGATAGTTTTGATGAGGAAGAAACAACTTTGTCTGTGCAAAATACAAATAACAATCTAAAGCGTCAAAAATGTGATAGAAATAAGGATTTACAACTACCATCTATAAGTAGTGACGAAAAGGATGACTCACTGGAAGATGTATTTAAAAAATCAATAAAGAAATTAAGTAATAACAAAAAATTAATAGACATAAAAGATAAAACTGTAGATTCTAAAAAAGATAAGACTAAGGCAGGTAAAAAGACAAGAAAGTTTTCTGGATCATCTGTTAGTCAGGAAGATTCAGATGAATATGTTCCTAACGAAGAAGATGACGATTCTACTGACGATTCTGACATATCTGAAAGAAATTCTGATGAATCAAATAAATCTTCAGAATTAGAAGTCTCAAATAAAGCTGAGCACTCCTATGACTGCAAAAAAGATTTAAATAATAGTTCAACCTCACAAATAGGATATGTTGCAGAATCTTCCGAAGGTGGCAAATGGTACGCAAAGGAAAATTGCTGTCCATATTGCCACAAGCTCTTTAAAAGATTAGATGCACATTTGAAAAAGATACATCAGGATAAAAAAACAGTACAAGAAACTTTTTGTTCAACAACTAGTAGTCAAAGACGTCGTGAACTTCTTGCTATTTTAAGAAGAAAAGGTAATGCGTATTTTAACCAAAGCAAACAATTAAATCCTACAGGTAAAATAATTGCTGTGAGACGACTTGCCAAAAATAGAGGCAAACCTGTTCCTCGAAAACAGAAAGAATCTCAAATCAAAGATTTAAATTGTGATAACAACCAAGAGAAATCTTCTTTGGATCAACAAAATCAAAATGAAAAGTCTAATAAATTAGTAGATCTAGAAAAACCACAAGAAATCAGTCCAAATGAGGAACTGGACATAGAAAAACAACAAGAAATTAATTCAAGTGAAGAACTAGATCTAGAAAAACAAAAAGAAATCGATCTAAATAAGAAATTGGTAAATGAAAGCGACAAAAAAGGCAAATACAAGCATTCTTCCGTGTATGAAGAAATTATTAATGAAACTACAAAAATGCCAAAAGTAAGTGAAAAAGTAGAAACAAGCCAGTTGGATGGCGAAAAAAAATGTAAGATCAGTGAAGCAGTACGTCTAAAGTGTAATAAATGTGATGGATATTTTGCTAAATCTGCAATTTCTCGTCATTATAAGGAGTTTCATGGTGAAAAAGAAGACTTACCTACAAGAAACATAATTGCGGTTTGTAGAAGAGAAACTAATCAAGTTCACAAATTAGCAAATACTAGAATGCGTAAAGATATCCTTCCTTACTTGTACAAAGATGATGTAGGTAATACCATTCGATTTGATAAGTACATCATTATGTACGGAAATCAATATTGTGATAGACATTTTGTTAGAGACCAAGATGATTTGATCAGATCACACCTTCGGTACTTAGCTAAACTTTTATTACAAATGAAAGAATTCAATGAAGATATAAAAACCCTGGAACAATGTTTTAAGGGCCGTTATTACGATGATATTATAAAAAGTACAAGAATACTAGCTGGTTATAGTGAAAAAACAAATTTACTTGACAAGCCATCTGTTGCTCAGACTATCGGTATGCTAATTCGAAGAATGATTGACGTTTTAAAAGCTGATTACTCAAAACAAGAGAGTAATGAAAAATTAAACCAATTAGCAATTTTTGAAGCGCAGTTTAAAAATTCATTTTCGACTTCTTTTTCCTCAAAAATAGCGCTTAGCCAAAACATTCAACGGCGTACCAATAATACAAAAAAATTACCTTCAACTTCAGATATAAAAATTTTTAAAGAGTATTTATTAAAAAAACTCGTTTATTGTTTAAACTATTTGAAAACGAAAGGGTTCAAGTTTGAATACTGGCTAAGTTTGCTTGAAGTATGCATGATTAAAATACAGAATTTTAATCGCCGAAGACCAGGTGAATCTGATCGTACATCTATCGCAGATTTTGAAAATCGAATTAGTTGTACTGAAAAAGACGAATTTTATAAAAAGCTAGAATGTGATGATAAGAAGCAATTACAAAAGTACGAAAAAATGGAGACAAAAGGAAAAAAGATAAATGGAATAGATGGCACTGTATATTTAACAGAAATAGATGTAGAGGGTTTAAAATTAATTTTAAAATATAGAAAAGAGGCTGGAGTTCCAAAAAATAATACCTACTTATTTGGTTTGCCTAATCCCTATGACTCAAGGCTAAAACATGCAAGTTCTTATCAAACACAAGTCAAATTAGTAAATGAATGTCACAATTACAAAAAGTTAAATGATCCTGATGCTATAAGATCTACGTTACTAAGAAAACACTGTGCTACTAAATTCAATTCATTGAATAAAAAAGAAGATTTTGAAGCGATGACGCATCACATGGCACACTCCAGTAAAACGCATAATGCCCATTACCTAAGGGCAACTAAAAAAACAGATGTTAATGTGACTCGTGTTTTAGAAAAGATAAATGGAATGGACGACAGTTCCAATATCTCTGAACATGAAGAGGAAGATAATTTTGATGATATTAGTCAAACAAGCACTTCTAAGATTGATTCACAACAAGATTTATTGGACGTTAAAGAACGTCACTCAACTCGTCAGTTGAAAAAAAATCCAGATTCAAGTTGTACAAGTTCGAAAAAACTTTCACTAAAATCTACTAAAAAACCATTATTGAAAAATACATCAAAAACTATGCAACGTAAGAAATATGATAATTAATTAAATTTATTACAAACTTTCATTAATTTCGAAAAAAATTTTAAGAGACTTTTAATTTAATAATTTCAGAAAGCACAAAATCAACAAAAGTACGCTGGACTCCTCAAGAAGAAAAAGCTTTTAACAGTGCTTTTGACGAATATCTCCTTTGCAGCAAACTGCCAAGCTCTAGTACAATAGAAAAAGCAATGGATAAATATCCTTGCCTCCGTGATCGAGGTATTAAGCGTATTAAAGCTAAATGTTGTAATATATTCAGAAAACAAATGTAAGAATGGCTAGAAAATTAACTTCGATTACCAAATCTATATTATTACATAAAACAAAATTAATAAGATGAAAACAAATTTAACAGTTTACTTGTTAGGTAGACTATTTAGTTATGTGACACATGAAAGCAATTTTAAAAATGAAGGCTGTAACGGATACGAAAAAGCTTCGTATGTCACTAAATAAATGCAGTAAGATGTTTAAGATAAAGTAATAATTGAGTTTTTAGATTAAACTATTTTTTATATAACTTATAAACAAAATTTAAATCAAAAAGGCTGTAAATCATAAAGAGCTTTAAAATATAGTTTACCTTATTATTTAGTTTATATTATTATATCGTATTAAAAAAATAAGTAAAAAATACGAATTTAGATTTGAGGTAATGCGTTTGTTTATATAATCAAACATTATTCTTTGAGATTATTACATGTTTATAAAAATTAAAACAAATGTCTGTTATTACCATTTATAATACTGAATTAAGAAAAAGGAGTTCAAAATTATCCTGAACCACTAAATCAAAACAATGAGATGAGTAAGAAACGTTACTAATTACGTTATAACGTTTAGCATTTTTTATATAATTCATGAACAAAAATTAGAATAGAAAGGTTGTAAGTCATGAAAAGCTTTAAATTATCGATTACTAAATCGTATTAATGGATAAGTAAAATATACGAATTTGGATTTAAGTTAAAACATTACCTTGTAAGGTTATTACACAGATTAATAGAAATTTATACTTCGTTTCAAATTATTACATGTTAACAAAATTTAAACCATTGTATGTTACTATCATTTATGATATCAAAATTAAATAAAATATATTGACAAAGAATATTATTCACTTTTCAATTGCAGCAATTATTATAAGATAATATAAAATCTTATTTGATTCTACTAATTTTACGAGTAAACTAATATACCTCAAATTTTTTTCTTAACGAAGATAACAAACGCTATAGAAACAAAATGAGTTATCTGTAAGTAGAATAGATCACATTTAACAAAATATGTTATTGTACTAAACATTAGATTCGGACCTCTTGCGATACTTTCCTTAGTGTACCAAGAAATTTTCAAATGTGCACCCAAAAAAGAACAGGATTACAGATTAAATCAAACGCTTACGCTAATTATCACAAAAAAACGATTACAAATTATAAGAATAAAACTGCAGTTTTACATATGACTTTACCATTTAGTTGTGTTGAAGTAATTGGATAACAATCGCTATAATAAGTCCAGTAGCATAAACTCGTATGTTTAGCACCTCAAAAATGACCAAAACGAAAAAATAAGAATACAATAGCTAGCCATACGTAATAGAAAAATTAACAAAGGGATTAATCACCCAGTAATTTTTAATTGTAAGATAAGTTTTCTTTTGAAAGCATCAAACTGATACTTGCACAAGGCAAATTCTAGCTCGATCAATGGTAATAAAAACACACATTTTAAACTATTATGTCTATTATTTAAAAAAAATATAACAAGCTACAATACAATAGGAAATACACGTATAAAAAAATTAATTCCTCAATAATACGTGATTCTTTAAACTCACACGTAATGTAGTCCTAGCATATTGTATTGTGTAAATATCCGTATTTAATGCACAATATAAGAGAGGCTGATTTACTTCTACGTTAGTATCAAAATTTATATTGGGAATTTTAAACTGCGATTTTTACAACGTAGACGTAGAAGTGCGGGCATTTCGACCAGCTACATGAGCCAACATTTGACTTACTCAAAAAGTTTTTTCATCAGTAGATCAACGACTAAATCAGTGATCTATCAACAAATATCGCTTTTGCGTTAAAATAATTAATATAGCTGATCACTGAAATTTTAATCTTCCAAATGACAAAGAACTTATTAAGTGATTGAGTGACTATTTCAAATGAAAGTTTCTTTTATGAAACCATCAATTTAGTATTTGCACAAAGCAAATTGTAGCTGAATGTACATTTATATACACTATTTTTTCCCTTTTACAATGTCATAGATATGTATATACAAAGATTAGTTTTCTTTAAATTATTATCACATGATTGAGGTAAAATGAAAATGCTAAAAATGCAACAAATACCATTTACTAAAAAAGCGGTAATTCTTATAAAATACGAGGCTCAGTAAATACACACGTAATTTGGACCTTGCAAATTATATTGTGTGAATCTCTGTACTTGCCAGCGTAATTAAAAAAAAGAATTGCAGAATCTTCTACAGGTTTATATTGAAATTTATATTAAAAACTTTGAACTTCGATACAAACAACGACCACGTACAACTGCGGGCTTTTCGACCAGATAAATTAGCCAACATGTCCGCTGCTTGAAAGTTTCTTTTCTCAGTTGATTAATGACTAAATAAATGATCTATCTAAAATCGTCGCTTTTGCATTACATTAATTGATTCGGAAAATAAGTTCCTAAAATTTCAATCTCACAAGAAACAAAAACATAATTTGTGTTCTATTTTCAAAAAACATTTTTCTTCAAAACCATCGGTTTAGTTCTTGTACAAATAAAATCGTATAACAACGTACAGAAATATAAAGACATTTTTTTCAATTCTAAAGCCATAAGTATGAAAACATCAAAAATTGTGTTCTATAAATATTTATCACATGTTTGTGATAACTTAGAATGCTAAAAATAAAACTAATACGATTTTCTAAAGAAAAGTCAGTTTTATTAATAAAATGAGGTTCTTTATAAATACACGTGATTAACCTCGTCCTTGTCCTTGCAAATTGTATTGCGTAAATATCCGTATATAATGCAAATTCTAAAAAAGGATACCTGATTTACTTCAGCGTTTGTATCACAATTAATATTACAAAAGTTAATCGCCGATTTTTAAAACGCAGACGTAAAAGTGTAGGCTTTTCGACCAGCTACACTAGCCAACATTTATCTTACTCAAAGAGTTTTTTCATTATTAGCTCAATGACTAAATCAGTGATCTATTTGCAAATATCGCTTTAACGTTAAAATAATCAGTTAAGCAGAAAACTGCCCAAAATTATAATCTTACAATAAACGAAGAACTTAACCAATAATCTATTTTCAAAAAAATTTATTTTTCGAATCACTCAATTTAGTTATCGCACTGGGCAATCTGTAACACAATGTTTATATAAACACACATTTTTTCCCATTTAAATTGTCATAGCCATGTATATACCACGATTAATATTTTCGCAATATTTATGATGTGAATGTGATATTTTAAAATGCTGAATAGAGATTAATACGATTTTCTAAAAAAAAATGTCAGTTTGAGAATAAAACGTGTTTCTTTGTACTCTTACGTGTTTTAGTTGGTGCAAATTGCATTGCGTGAACATCCGAATATAATGCACAATGTAAAAGAGGATAGCTGATTTATTTCGGCGTTATTATCAGAATAAATATTGAAAACATCGATCCATGTTTAGTAAACCACAGAAGTAGAGGTATAGGCTTTTCGACCAGCTACACTAGCCAACATTTAACTTACTCAAAAATATTTTTTATCAGTAGATCAATGACTAAATTAGTGATCTATCTGCATAAATCGCTTTAAAGTTAAAATAATCAATTGAGCAGAACACTGCCTGAAATTTTATTATTACAATAAACGAAAAACTTAATCAGTGAACTATTTCTCATTAACGTTTAACTCTCTAATCCATCGATTAAGTACCTGCACAAGGAAAACTGTAGCTCAATGTACAGTCACATAAAGACTCTTTTTTTTCTTTGACATTGTCATAGCCATGTATATACCACAATTAGTATATTT
>JAPYYQ010002649.1:0-41342 GCA_030522585.1 Anagyrus pseudococci
AAAAACAGACAGACACACACACAGCCACAACGGCAACACATTTCCACGGTTCTTTTGATGGCCCAGTCATTTTTTAGCATTGCCTTCCTCCCACCCACCCACCAGCGCGCTATTCCTCTATCCGCGAAAACTACTTTCACCGGCGTATTGTTTACCTTTGGATAACGCCAAGTGAAAAAACATTTCGATAGCATGTTGCAAAATTTTTTCTTTTTTTTTGAATGTTTATACGTTTTCAAAATAGATTCAACATGAAACTGTAGTAAGCATTGCTAATTATTATGGTCGTGCTAGTGGTACATTAATTCGCAAATGTTTGAAGAAAAGCGTAAACAGCAGGCCGGCGCGAGCTATGCATAATAGAAAAAAAAGTACAGGGCATTTCGCGCTGGCTGAAGCAGATAGGTCGACAGCCGAGCTGGAAGGAGTATTACCGCGGGAGGAAATTTTTTCCGCAAGTCGGAGCGTTTTTATGCCACAGCAGTCAACGAAGGCGAATCTCATTCCTCACCTTTCCCGCTCGTAAGCGACGCTCCCGCTCTGCTTCTCGTCTCTCTCGTGAATTTTTACTCTCATGGAAATATTTGCAGCAGAGACGTGCCTCTCTTTCTCTCTCTTTCTGTTTCTGCCCGAGCATTGTCTGGTCTTTTCCTACTCCCGCAGCTGGGCCAATGTCTTAGAGAATTACTTTTCACGCCCAGCCAGATCGTCTCTTATAACTTCCTCCAGGCTCTCCCTTGCGAGGGAATTGCGCCCTAGGTTGTGGCAGTTTGGCGATGAGGCAGCGTTTTTGAAACGATTTTAAGAACAGCTAGAGGGAGCGCGGAGGAGGGCACGCTTGCATCCTAGCGATAAAAAGGCAACTCTGGCCTTTACGGGTTTTCCATGATTTTCCTTTCTTTATAGTCTATAGCGATAGCGTGAGTTTCTTTTCTTTTTTTTTCAAATTTTTGTATTAAGCTTCGTCGCGTATTGAAAAAGAGCAAAAGGAAGAGAGAGCAATTTTCACAGGGGTGTGGCGCGACAGCGCGCGTCTGTCGAGTTGCGCGCAACTGTTATCAAGCCGTTACGAAACCCGAGCTTTCGTATGGAAGAAAGCTTGGCTAAGGGAACGTGGGAGGAGCGAGGATAAAAGGGGGAGAGAAAGTCGTAGCACGTGTGCCTTGGCGCGAGAAGTTCAGTCTTTTATCCGGTATCGCGTTCCAAAGCTAATAACCGATAAGAAAAGGAGAGAGAGAGAGAGAGAGAGAGAGAGAGAGAGAGAGAGAGAGAGAGAGAGAGAGAGAGAGGGGGGGGCGGGCTGCTTGCCGAAATGTTGAAGTAATGGAGCACATCTGGATCCGCGTGGGCTCTAAAGTGTCGAAGTTGGACCGAGGCAAAAAGAGAGGGGGTATAAGAAAGGCGCGACTTGAACAAAAAAAGAAAGAAAAAAATCCGAGTCAAAAGTAGGCTAGAGCAATTTCAGCGTTTAAGCAGCCTTCTGGGAGATTTTTGTTTCGAGGGATAGGATGTAGGAGCTTTAACGCGGCTAGGCAGTAGAAAGGGGGCCGCGAGGATTGGAAGGAGGCTCGTAACGCCGGAGATGCTAGCGATAGCCCTGAGGTACAACGTATAGGCGCAGGCTGCACGCACAGAGCCAGAGCCGCTGGCGGTGAGGTTACGCAGGAGAGCTTGAGAAAGCGCTACTGCTATCTCCTCTCCGCTGAGATATTGGCCTTATTGGCAGGCAGAAGGCTTTATTCGTAGGAGGCCCCCGGTGTGTGCCGCTACTTTATCCCCGCGTATCTCCTTTGCGGCTTTCGTGCGGCCCAACAGCCAACTCCCGCCTCGGCCTCCCGTCCCTCGCCCGTTGGCTCTGCTTCCTTCAGCCGGCTTGTTTTTACGAGGCAGGCTTTTCGCGTACGCCTTGGCTTTGGATTCTTTATGCGTGCGCACACGTGCCCCAGGATCCCAGCGCCACCGGCGGCAGCAGCAGCAGCAGCAGCAGCAGCAGCAGCAGGATTTTGTAGCCGCGGGCGTACGTGCGACGACGCGACTCGGTGCGTAGATTATGCGGCTGTTTCGTCGGACGAGAAGTCCCATCCGAAAGCCAAAAGAGACGGAGAGCCCTTTTCCAGCAAGGACTTTCTTAGCCCCTCGGGTCTGTCTAATGCTTGCTTAGGGTTGCGCGCAGTACGACATTAAAAAACGACGAATGACCAAGCAGTATCTTTCTCTCTCGGTCTGGGCAATTTATAAAATAGCTAGAGAGAAAAATGAAATTTGCAGAGCATGCGCTTTTTCTTCGGGAGAGAAGAATCGATAAATTCGTCAGCATGCGAGTTGTTTAAAATTCAGAGGGTGTAAAGTGGCCGGCCTCCCTCTCCATCCAGGCCTCCTTATTAATTTATTGAGGGGCTCTGGGGAGGGGGAGGGGAGGACTGGTTGAGGTAGGCCACTCTTCTCCTCCTCGTATAGGGCCCTGCAGCCCGTCCTTTCTTTAAAATGGAATTATTCATTTGCCGTAATGGACTTACTCATCGTTATGCAAAGTGTAATCTTTTTTGAAATTCGAAATATGGGTTAAGATTTCTTGCAAGCGAGAGCCGGGGCTCCAGCTAGAAACGTATATAGTTCCCCGGTGTATATTTCACGCGAAACTGCCTGCTGCTTCTCGCCTAAGTTTATAGTCTAAAACTGTGTCTAACTGTTTTGTCCCCATCTCTCCTTTTCTCTTTCTCAGCAATGTAAACTTAAATAAAAACTTATTGTTATTGCCCTTTTATGCAACTTTCCTCTCTATTCTTTGTCAACTCGTTTTCAAACGAAGACAAATAATCCTTTTATTATTCTCAAGTTTCAATTACCTTCTAACTTAAGCCCGCGTAGGCAACGGTTATTTCCTCAAAAAACTTTGTCCTTTACGATTGAACAGTTCGTTTTATATATTCATATATAATGACGATAATATTCACGGCGTATTAAAGTCACGAAGTAATAAACAAGTGGATATTATGCAGCTGATTTTGCGAGAGCCCGATGATAGGTTGGCCCTCACGAGTTTTCAAATTTTTCCAACTATGACCTATTAAACGCACAAGCACACCTTTTCGCAATTGTTTCTCGATTCGCAAGCTCACGAAAAGTGTATTATGTCGAAGAGAGTAAGACGGGGAATCCCATTGGAGTATAAGCTCTGAATGGGCTAGCTGTAAAAACAAGAGAAGAGCCGTCAGTGTGTTATCGATTGTCAGGAGGGAGAAAGCGGGGAAGCTGAGAGAGAGAGAGAGAGAGAGAGAGTATAGGGATGCGTCGCTCTGAGAGCCGGAGGCTTAATAAGCCATAGTTGCAGGAGGGCCACTCTCGGTTAACCGAAGCCCCGGGAATCAGCTATCCCGTAGTCTGGCTTATTCCTCTAGCTCGATCGTTTGCAGGCAGTCTTTGGCGAGGCGTTAGGGATTGTTAAGCGTAATATATCTCTGGCAATTATGACTGGCCGCTGCGAAGGTCTCGCCGGCTCGTTTAGCTCTCGGGCATTGGCTCGGCAGTTTGCCGTTCGACCGGCTCGAGTGAGAAAGGTTGGCGTAGCTATAACGGCCCGAAACACGAGAGTAACGCGCAACGAGCTAAGGAAAAGGGAGCCGGCTGGAGGTAGAGAGGAGCGGCTCGAGTCGCGCCTGCCTCGAGCCCTATGCTCCCTCCTGCTCCTACTGCTTCCCTCGGATTTATGCGATGTGTACGCGTAACGCGAGCCAGAGGAGCTAGCGTAATTAATTCGTAAGGGGATACTTGACCGCGATTGTTACGAGCCTGGGACACCGCTCTCTCACTCTTCACCTATCCCCCTTGCTACAACATCCACCCGCCTCGGAGAAGCTTATATTTGAGCGGTGTTGCAGGTAAAGCCGAGGCAGCCTGCGAATCGTTACATTATTTACCAAGCTACCTCACTGCCGCTCGAGCCATGTGCTGCTGCTGCTACTGCTACTACTATTCTAAGGACTCGCTAATGTTTTTTCAAGTGCTAGTGCTGCTCTCTCTCTCTCTCTCTCTCTCTCTCTCTCTCTCCCTCTCTCTGCCATCGCCACTTTAGCTATATACGACGATTTACATTCGCGCGCTGTGTCTCGAGGACGCTTGTCACCCTACGCCCGAGGATATCTCTCGCACCTACTCGCCTCCCCTACTCTCGATCTCTACGGCGCTACCTGCGGGCCCTAGACCCACCCTGCGACCCCCTCTAGTCGAACTTTCGCGGGAACTTTTGGAAAGCCCTCTAGAAACTTACTTCGAGGGTCATTGTAAATTATAATATCCCTTAATTGCTCGCGGATCTGTCCTACTTTGGCAAGTACACCAAGTTACGACTCGTACACCTTTTTTCTTCTTCTCCTTCCTTTGCCTTTTCTTCCCTCGGCTTTTTCTTATAGCACATCAAAATATCACATTCTCGACCTTTTCCACTTACCCCTACTTGCTACGCTGCAGCGTAGCTCTCTGAAAATTTTTCGGCTATACGAAATAAAATTTAATTATCCTTACTCTCGGAACTTTTAAACGAAATTTAACAGGTCCCTATACCCTATCCCGGTATAAATTCTAAAATAGCTGACGTTTAATTATGGCATACTCTTTTTGCAGGCTTAAATATTTTTCGAGAGATAGAAAGAGAGAGAGAGAGAGAGAGAGAGAGGAAAAAAGGTCAAAAAGATATCTTACTCAATTAAATTAATTAGGTATTTGACCTGGACAAAATTAATCCTTTTTTTATATGTTTATGTATTTGTGCTCAGCTGATCAAATGATAAAGCAATGAGGACATGCGTGGCTGTAGTGGATTATAAAAGACTGTAGAATTGTAGGGAAGGGGGATAGGGATAAAAGAAAGTATAAAGAGAGCCGAGAGGCGAATTAAATTTAAAACTTTTTCGCTTTTCTCGCCCTCAAATATCCTTCGTCTGTCCTTCTCTCTTTCTCTCTCTCAGAGCGAGCCACCGACAGATTAACGATTCCAGCTTGCAAGCTCGCGGAAAGCTTTTGGAAAGAGGGGACTGGCGCTATTTTCGAGAGCAGGAAATGGAGATTGGCCGATAAGAACAAAAGCGGATGGAGGAGGAAAAAGTGTCCGTGGTGCGGTACAGTCAGCAGGTGGCTGGGAGCTGAGCAAAAGAGGGAGACTGACTCGGAGTAATATTTTCATTGCGATTAGAATCAATTGAAATATAGTAAGTGATAAATTAAACTTTTTTTCTTTGTTTTATTATGCGAAACCCTACCGCCACTACTGCTGCTGCCTTGGTTGACCCTAAAAAAGATTGGAAATTGCAAGTTTCAAAACTTTGCGCTCTCTCCCTCTCGCCTCTCCGGTTTTATGGTTGAAACAGATCTCAACAACTTTAAATTACAGTTCTGCTGTCCCGCTAATTTTCCCAAAAATTTAGCTTCCTCAATTAACGATCTGCTCAATTGAACATTTTCTGAATGCTAATGACGAATTTTTTTATATGGATTTTTAAAGTAATTAAAGCGATAACGCGCGTTTATTAAACTATGTTTGACCGTCGTAAAATGTGAAGTGGTCGAAGTGCTTTAAATAATCAGTATTTGAGAAGTATTTAACTGAAATTAGTCGAGTCTTTTTTTCAATGGAAAATTTCAAGCGCACTTCTATATGTAAGCCATTCAACGATAAGATATTAAATTTAAAGAAGATCAAAGTGCAGAAGAATCAGCGCTTGAGAGATTTTTCCCTGACGCCGGATTTATAACTACGTTAGAGAGAAAAAGGAGAGAGAGGGAGAGGGAGAAACTTTCTGCGCGTAAAATTCGCGTTTACTCAAATATTTATGTCAACTACTTAAATATTTAACGAGATCAATATAAAAATTACGACGCTCTTGATAATTATGCAGTTTTCTAAATAAGCATTCTATTTTCATTTTTGTCAATGGCAAACGACGTTAGCAAATGCCTTGAAATCAGCAGTAAAGTTGATTTCAACACGGAGCATAGCAGAAGATATTAAGGCGCAAGAGCAAGGAGATTGAGGGCAAGAGGAATCGAGAGAGTGAGAGAGCGTGAGAGAGGACGAGGAAAAAAGGCATGCGGTAGACGTTGAGAAAATGGAGGATAAATGCGACACATTTGCAGAAAAAGCGTCGGACGCGTTGGGAAGAGAAATGGCCTGCCTATGGGTGCATTCTTCTCGGGCGATTAGGAAATCGTATTTCCCGATGGCTTTCTTCTCTCCGCAGGGGTATATCTCGCTTGCGATAAGGAATTATTCGAGCTTTCCTCCCGGGAGCCTCGTCTGCTCTTCCGTTTTCTCCCTTTTGCCCTCTTTCTCGAAATATTCATGCACTTTGGTCGCGCGCTACTTTAGCCTCCGGAACTTTATCTTTTTGCAAAAATTTTAAGAGACTCGAAATTTTTCAGCTCCCTTTCTCCTTCCCCTCCTCTCTCTCTCTCTCTCTCTCTCTCTCTCTCTCTCTCTTTTACTCGTGTTTTTCGCTTTTAACGTTTTAACGGGCACGTGACCTTTTGCAAAAATTAGCTCGTCATTTATTATTCTACGTCTGAGCGAGAACTGTATTTCACAATTTCATTTAGTTTTACAATTAAAGCGGAGAATGAGGGAAAGAGAACGAAGTAAAAAAGTAAGGAAATAATTTTTTTGTCAGGAAAAATGTCTAGTTTGCGAAAGGTTAAGAAAAAAGGAATAAGTAGTAATAGCAGAGTATGGTCAGACATGCATTGACATGCAAAGATATGCAGTAGTTTCTCGTTTGAATTATCAGATTCTGTTCAAGTTCCGTCAACTTTCTTCAATAATAATGTCAAACTTTATAAATTCATAATCTCCTGGAGTTGAATGATAGGCTGGATATATCCCAAGGTTGATCTTTTAGGTTTCCCAAGCTTCCTCGCATCTCTCTCTCCCTCAGCAACAACTTCCTCTTAACATAATATTTTCTTCTATATACATCCATATCCCATCTCCCATGTAAATTCTGCACGCGTGCACTAAACTTTCTTTCGCAGGCTGCCTTAATTTAGAAGCGGAGATTATCATTAATATGGCCAGAACGGTTCTATGGCAACGAGAAAAATGGAGAAGAAAAAAAACTAGGAGAGAAACATTTTAATTAGGAAAATAATCTTTTAGAAGCAACGAGAATATTATTGTCGGATAATTATTTTTTTTCAATTTTTGCTAATGTGCAAAACCGTATTCGCTGATTCTATATTATTTATGGGCTTGTAAAATTAAGTAATCAATTAAGTGATTTACGATTATACCTCACAATATTTGCTCATGAGTGACACTCTCGAAATTATTATTAAACATTGTTATTAATCAAATATTTGTAAGATATCGTAAAAACAAACGACGAGTTGCCTAGATATAGTAAAAAAGAGAACTTATCAATTATGGAGAATGATAATAGTGTTTTGTATCCCGGTGGCACAGGGAATTTCCAGCGATTTTACACTTCAGGTATCGCTATCTGGCCGAAGCGTAAGATTAACGAGAGCTAGCGAATAAGTTTCTTCCTGCAGGAGTAAAGAACGGGGAGTGAGAGAGCGCTGGGGGAGGGAGTGTCGGGGAGAGGGAGGAAAGAAATAAGCGGTGGAAACTGTAATGGAAGTTAAACGAAGATTAGTAACCAAGGATAGGAGGGAGAAGGGAGGGGAAGAAAGGAGAAAAATAAAAGGCATGCGACGCGCGAACTTGCCGAGGCGAAAAAGTCGTTACCCAACTGAGACGCCCTCCACTGGCACAAAGTTTTGAATTTAGAAAAAAAAAGAATACTGGGCCCCGCGCGTGGGGGAGGAGCGACCAGGGTTATCAGCTCTCTGAAAAATTATCTTCACGCGGTGGATATAGGGCCTGGGAATCGGGAAAATCTATTCCGTTTGTTTGCAAGCTCAATTTTTTTCGCTCTCATTCTCTTTTTTTCTATTACTATCTTCCTCGTTTCGGGTCAGGAAATTACTTTTTGAATTTCATCAGTTTCGCACGCGTGCATTTCTCTCGGCAATTTCTGTTAGGCCAAATTTGTTGGTTACAGTTAACTTTCGGGGCGAGAGAGAGAGAGAGAGAGAGAGAGGATTTACGTCCTGATATTTGTACTGTTTTAAGTTGATCGTGTTAATTTGTGTTCACGGTCAAACAGGGCTGGCTTGTGTGTTCGGTATCCCCTGCGGTAGACCTCATTACCCAACGATCCTGGGGAATTGTAAAGCAAAAAGTCTCTGCGCTTAGTCCGAATGAGTTAAACTATTAGAAAGCTTAAAATTTATTCCTCTCTGCTCGCTTCTGCTCTTCTGTGCTGTGTTGTGTGTGGCTAGGAGGATTTAGAAGCGAGTACTTTTAAAGTGCTTTTCACTAAAGTGCAATTATTAATGTACGGCAGGCGAGTTGAAGTTTTTCCTGCAACCGGTAAATAAATCGGTCTTCTATTTGACCCCGTTAATGGAGCTACAAGGCTATTTGGAGAAAACGGATCAATCGGAGTACATTAAGCTTGCCTTAACGTTGTAGCCCGTGAGCCATGCTGCATTATGCTAATAACAGCCGTAAAATCAAGATTATGCATGCATGTGCGCATTAAGACGGCACATCTCGGCCTTTTAATCTCTCCCCCTCTTGCCTCCGTCGCAAACTTCATAATAGTTCCGCGAATCATTCAATTTTCAAAAGCGATGACACAGTCGGCAAAACCTTTTCCAAATTTATCACCTATCCAACATTGTTTTCAATAATCCTTCTTGTCGTTATTTTCTGATACTACCGAGATGAAACTCGGAAACAATGGATTTAGCACTCTGGCCTTTTCAGTCAGTCTATTTTAAATAAAAAATAAGCAGACGTAAATATTTGCTCGGCTGTGAAAAGTTTGAAACTGCCGCGCTGGAAAATGACTAAGCATTCCGCCGCGACGAGATAAGTCAAAAGCTCCTCTCCTCGCTTCGCAGAATTTATAATATAAACATCCGGAGAGCATAACTTTCTCCTTCCTCTCTTTCTCCTTCCTCTCTCTCTCTCTCTCTCTCTCTCTCTCTCTCTCTCTCTCTCTCTCTCTCTCTCTCTCTCCCTCTCCCTCCCCCCCCCCCCAAATTCCGCTAAACCTGCACGCTTTGGCTGTATATCCGGATCGCGTACATAATACCTTCACATCAAAGACATCTTTTACAGGATGCCAGAGGATGTCCATATCTTATTTCATTGAAGAGTGATATTGTTAGTTCGAAAGACTCGATCTGCCGACTCAGGCTTTCCGCACAAAACAATGTACATGTTCGTTTTACTTGAGCTTTCTAGAGGAAAGTAAAACTCAACAATCTCGGCATAGGTAGTAGAAGCGATAGAGGGGCCGAGGAAAGGAGGACCTTATAATTAATCCGTCGGTCTTGGGCGCCGATTTCGTTGAAAGCCAACAGTCCTCAAGTTCCGGAGCGCTTCGTCTTCCGCGAGAGCACGGCTTGGTAGTTTCAAAGTAAATCCATACATAAAAGCGCCCCTCCGCGTCCTTATTCAAGAAGTCATTGTGATGCAAGACGGAGAGAGAGCGAGAGAGAGAAAGAGTGAGGGAAGGGGATAGGTGAGAGAGCAGTAGGAGAGGCATCGCCGTCTTCATCCGCTCGGTGCAGCGCTCTTACGGCCCCGGCAGCCCGCGCCAGTAAACTCCAGCGGCTCGCATTATGCATCGCTAGATAGGGAGCGGAACGCAGGAGGAAGAGAGCCAAGAAGAAACGTGTCGCGCGATAAGATAACAAAACGCGTATGGCCGGAGATTAAAATGCGCTGTAGGCGAGCGAGAAAGTGCTCTTGCCGTATGTGTCTCTCTGTGTGTGTCTGTGGCAGAGAGAGTGTGTGACTTGGCCAGAACGAGGGCCTCTCTCTCTCCCTCTACGTGCGGCTTTCGCGTTAAGATAAAGGCCTTTACGTGTGCGCTCGGGGCTAGGCATGCCTATGTACGAGCTTCAGGCTATATCGCCGATTTTCTTATTATTCGCGAAATTACGATTGCCAATGATTGCGGCAAAGTTTTTACAGGCTCGAATTGTTTTTTTGGTACATTTTTTCGGGGGCAGACAGAGAGAGAGAGAGAGAGAGAGAGAGAGAGAGAGAGAGAGAGAGAGAGAGAGAGAGAGAGAGAGAGAGAGAGAGAGAGAGAGAGAGAGAGAGAGAGAGAGAGAGAGAGAGAGAGAGAGAGAGAGAGAGAGAGAGAGAGAGAGAGAGAGAGAGAAGGGGAGAGTACCGCGTGTAGAAAAGTTTTTCTTTGCTCTACGGGACGATTGACGGTCCGTAAGGGATTACGGGATATACGGGAGATTTGGTATATCGAGCCTTATTTTTTTCGTTCCTTTCCGAGCTACTGAACGGCTTCGGATACGTAAGAAAAGTTCTTTATCTTGAATGTGATAGCTTATTAACACGGAGCGCTTTTCTTTCGTGAAAACGAAAAAGTTGAGTCTGAATTTGGGGGGAAAAGGGTCTAGAGTCGGGGGAGCCTACGAGATTAATATAAAAATATGTTAAAATAAAAGGGAAACACTTTGAATATCGCATAAACAGCTTAAGAGCTTTCAGAGGTATCCGAACTTTTTTTTCTTTCTTCCTTGAAATTTCCTACTGAATTTAAATAAATGACGCGTTTTCGTAAATGTATCAAAACGAAAGAGGCATTTCGTCGCTGAGAAATATATTTCCAGCTTTGCAATTCATTTGTTTGAAAGCATAGCTAATTAGTCTTAAGTTTTCGACTTTTCGGTAGGACAAGCGTGGGGGAGGCCGAGGCTGAGGAGCAACTGTAGGTAAAACGTACAGTTAGGATTTAATTCAGTTAAACTTGGCTAGTATTTCCCATCTAATTTATTGGCTCTAACTTTCTATAAGTGCTCGACGGATATACATGAGAATTGCAAATCATATTAAGACGTCGAAAATACAATGAAATTTACAAACGCACCGTCGAGGCTTGTGCGACACGCTGATATAAATTGAATTAGCCGTTGAATTAACGCGCACAAACGATTGTTTGTCATTTCTTTATTTACGCCCCTGTTGGATGCGAGTTTTTTATTCGAGCCATGGGGCTTCGGGCTAGTTGGAGAAGCGCTTTATTGCTCAGAAATGTCATTCGTTATATTTGCCGAGGTGCGCGTTAATTTGTCGCGATTTAGTTAATTACGCCAGGCGGCAGCATCGGCAATTATTTTAAAGCCCCTGTATCCCGCATATATTTATACGGATCGGAGGCTCTCTATGGCAAGCCTCCCCCTTCCTTCGCACACAGACACGCAAACGCACACAGGTATCGAAGCATTAATTGCGCCCACGCAATTATTATCACTTGGACTATATATTCAATGAGTTATCGAACCTCCGCAAACACTTGCCATTTGCCCCAACAATCTCCCTTCCTACTCGGCCCTTGTTTTATTATTTTTTTTATCGCTTCGAATTTTATGCATTTGCCGCATAACATAAATCACGCTCGTTCCCCTCCCCGATAATACAATCGATTTGTCAAACTTTCGCGTTCTCTCCGCTGATCAGGCTCTGCTCTCCCACGTTCAACTCCCTGTAATCGATACACCTTTTCTCCTGTTTTTTTTCCTTCTTCGCTTTTTTTTATCGGAAATATAAGTGCTAATGATCGAGTAATAAGGAGCTTGCAAGTTGAGCGAATTTACGATGGTGTATAGAAAATGACGCTTAATATTTCGCGTTGATTTAAAAAATATCGATCAGCCGCGAGCATAAAATGTATATCGCTATAAATATCCAGCTCGCCTACGCACGCGGGGAGGGGGAGAAGGCAGCTTATGTGGGTCAAAAGCTTCTTTTAAGCGCATTTATTGCGTCGAAAAAGTTTATCTGCGACGCCGCGCTGGGATAAATCCAAGATCTCGGAATTTTTAAAAACTTGAATATTTTTCTGTAAATAACCAGCTCATCATTTGCTCTCGCCATCAAATTGAACATCCGCGCGGGGACATGCGTCGCGTTTACAAGAGTCGAGTAGAGAGGAGCTGAGGGTGGGGCTGGGATATAGAGCAACATTAAGTGTGCCACATCTGCAGAGCGAGAGAGCTGGCATAGCCTGGAGATAACAAACGCCATAAAGCCAGAGCGACAGCCGAGGGGTATAGATAAAGAGGGACAAGGGGGGAGCATGCGAGGGATCCTCGGAGGTGTGGCACAAAGTGAATCTCGGTGGCTTGGGCATCGGAACATTGCTCCGCCACCGGCACATGGATCGCTACCGTACGTGTTTTACTTGCACAAACAGCCGGAGCAGCCCGGCGCAGCAGTCGTCGCCTCATTCGTCATCCGCGGCAAATCGTTCTCCTACCGACTTCTCCCTGCTACTGGCCTCCGGCTCTAGCCTCTTTCTCTTTCCCTCTTTCTTTCTTTCTCTCTCGCTCGCTCTTGGGGGCAAACATCACAGAGCTACCGAGAGTGATCGTGGCGGCTTGGGGGAAAGGGGGCTCTTTTTCGGTAGAACCGAGAGAGCCGAGAAAAGTCCGTAGCCGCCGAGCTAGAGTGAGAGCAAGAGCGGAAAAGAGCAATAGGCCCGGGGCAGCGTAGCGGCAATCGTCCTCCTCTGCCGCCTAGTCGGGCTCGCGTTTATTTGCACGTGGGAGCACCGAGCGCTCAACTAACTCTCTCTCTCTCTCTCTCTCTCTCTCTCTCTCTCTCTCTCTCTCTCTCTCCGTTTCTCCGTCAGCGGCCCGAGGACACCGCAGCAGCAGGCCAGCTTCTCAAAACTGCGATTCTCAATTCCAGCTGACTCTTTCTCTCTCCCCGGCTTTCGTCCTTATTCAGCCGTTGCTCCGCTTTGCTCCCTCTCCTCCTGTACTCTGCAAGCTTCCATAACCAAGATGAATTTTTTCGGTAAATACGCTATTCTTGCGCTTTGACGCTTATGACGTTTTTTGCGTATTACGCTGACGCGCCGCAACCGAGGACGACCACAAGTGTGTTTTCGAGGATTTTGCTTAAACGCTTTGATATAATCTGATTATCTCCGCTTTTTCAGCTTCCTTTCTCTTTTTTTTCTCTTTCTCTGCGTATCTCGAGTGCTGGTATTATTCAAGAGCGTCGGCTTTCACATATCAGACGGGAAAAGGACTGGGAAAATATTTGCGAGGTAGGTGTCTATTGCTCTCGGGATGGAAAAAGTTTAGTATGTACGTTTTTGAATTTTGAAATACGATGGAATTCGAAAGAACGAAGCGCATAGCTGGAGCATCGCGTGAACCTCTTATATACATATATACGAGGCTTTCCAATGATAAAATATAGCGTGCAGGTGTTGTGGAGCGAATTCTCTGTGGTTGATGTAAGATATAGATAGTCCCATCGAAAAGTTGAGACGCAGTCGAATAAACGTAACGTCGACTGCTTGAGAAGCGAACTGGTCGCTTTTCCCTTTTCTCTCTAGCTCTCTCTCTCTCTCTCTCTCTCTATTTACCGTCGACATTGGTCGCCCACCGAGCAGAAGAGACGCGAAATCTACTCAGCTGATTCGTGGGAAAGTAGAGAAGAGCAGACCAGGCCAAGCATATACGGATACAGACGAAGCCAGTGGCTGAACTAGAAGGACCTCGTCGTCGTCGTCGTCGTCGTCGTAGTAGTAGTTGGCGGTGACGATGTTTGTGAAACGCTTGCTCCATCCCCACCTCCCTCAGGGCGCGAGTCTGCGCGGTCGGGCTAGGCTCGTTTATCTTGTTCTCTCTGCCGTCGCAAAATTACGTTTAGCGCGAACGCACGCCGCGCCCTACTTCGGCCTGGAGAGACGTAATCGATGTGTGCGCCGGATACTCTCTTCGCCCCCCCCCCAGCCACCTTTCTCTCCTCCTCCGACTCTTCCCTCTTACGTGCTACCGCTTCCCTCTCTCTCCCTCTGTGTGTGCTACTGCCGCTGTCGCGCTTGGTGCAAAAACGAAATCGCTTTCCGCTGGCGATAAACATGCCGCTGCAACTCTCTGCCAAGATTCCCTTTTTTGCCAGCCGCCTTTGTTCTCCCCTTTTGCCCCCCCCTCCCCCTACCCTCCAACTACACTCGCCTTACCCTCAAATGTTTTCCTCTTCCTTTTCTATTCCCCCGCCCCCTCCCCTCGTGCGTCTCTCCACTGCTAACCTTTTTTTTCTCTCAACCGTAAACTGATCTATTTCTATGATCGCCTAATGTTGCCGATCCCCTAGCGCGTGTGTTATATGCAAATATCGCACATAACTTATTTTTTCAAAGGATTACCGCTGTTTACACAAAAGTTGTTCGGTTCCTTTCAGCCTTTTAAGATGTCGGAGGTGATCAACTGCTTGATAAGAATCACATTATGAGTCGTCGTGTACTTAGTTAAAAACTAATTACAGTCCGACGAGAGAGAAAGAGCTAAACATAGGTCGATTAGGTTGTTGCCGAACTTGGCTGGCTGAAGAAAAGAAATAATGTTTAACGAAGTCAAAATTGCGCGCGAACAAACGCTCTGTGGAAGCCGTTTCCCCTTTTCCTTTCGTTAAGTTTACTATTAACAACTGTTGTTACGAACTTCAAGTTATCCCGAGCTCTTGTTTTAACAAAATTAACACATTTGAATACTTGCGAAGGGGGAAGAGTGCGGATGGGGGGATGCAGTTAAAGGAACTTTTAATAGGTCAAAAAGTCTCCGCACCTGGCCAAGCGCACCTTGAGAATATCCCGAGTTGAAATAAGGGGCTTAAAGTGTTACATCACCGGGTCTGAGGAGTGGCAGGAGTAGGGGCAGCGCCTAATAAAATATTAACCTGACGTATTCTCTTGTCTGCCAGCTGTCGAGACGAAACAAATCCTTGCCAGGGCTCGAGCAAGAAAAAAAGAAGGGATAAAGGAAGAAAAGAGGCTAAGAGAGAAAAGGAGAGAGGAAGAGAGAGTTGCCCAGGGGGGAGGCAGGGCGAATAAGAAGGAAAAATCCGAGTTGCCATAAGAAGTGACGGCGCACTCGTGGCAGCGGTGGCCCCCGTAACAATAAACAGTTCACTCGAAGAAACACATTATGCGAGCAGTCGGCGGGTAGGGGGGGGAGAAGGCGGCAAAGAAGTCGACTAGGTCAATTTGACCCGCAGGCGCCATTCCACGGCGGACAAGAAGTACCAGGGCAGAAGGAAAGAGAGACCAGTCTCTCGGCTGCATCTCTGGCCACAGACTTCCTTCTCTCTCTCTCTCTCTCTCTCTCTCTCTCTCTCTCTCTCTCTCTCTTCCCGCATTCCGCGTGTGGCTGTATATACGTGTGTATGTGTGTCTGTGTATGTTTTGCTTGGAAGGGCATTATGCTCGATGGGACGAGCTTCCTGAAGTGCGAATTTCGTTGGAACGCGACTGAGGCCGCCGGAGCAAAAGGAGAAGGAGAGAGGAGATTACGTAAGAGCTGGGGCGGGGATCATTCGAGAACCTGGACCCCCCACCCCTCCAACTGAATATCCCACTACTTCGCTACTTTAGCGATATCACGCCGAGATAATCGCCTACACGTGGAATGAATATTCCCCCGCCTTCTCCTCCCTCCTAGCTATTGTCTCAGTTTCGTTTCGTTAAGAAAAGAGAATGGAATAAGAAAAAGGAAAATGGAAATAATTGCGCGTTTAATTTTGTACGCGTCGTTTATGAAATTTATATCAACACGTACGTGGGATAAAATACGATTTGTAACTATCAGCTACAATTAAGCTTTATCGCGTCTATTTTTCATCGTAATGTTCCCTCTCACTTTTCCCGCGGCTCTTTGACTTTTACAAATTACAAAAATTCGCTCGAAGAAAATATTTGAGACACATAATTTTTTCTTTTGTTTTTTGCAAGTTCAACGCCACGTACGTGCCTGCTCAGAGTCTGCAGCAAAAAAAACCGTATAAAACTAAATTAAAAGTTTCTTCGGACGTTACATTTGCTCGTATATGCAAAGACTAAATATTTTCTCTCGGTCTTTCCACTTTTCCTCTTACTTTCTGCCAAGTTCTTTTGTAAGCGAAGAAAGTTCATAAAAAATTCAACGTTACTCCTTTAATTTTTGGGCCTAACTTTCAGTTATTGGAGGCTCGTTAATTAATAACCTCTTTTTCCTCCCTACATACTTATCCTTCCTCCACAAGCGTCCTTACATCAAGAATAGATTTTTAACCTTTTTATCACGGTAAACAAGTTAGCCAGTTGAGGGGAAAAATTATGGAAGGGAAAGCGAATAAAAGGCTCGTGTCTTAATGATTGGTGTAATGGCTGCTCGAAGGCCTTGGAAAAAGACAAGTCGCGTGAACACACAGTTTCTCTGGACTGATTAGCGACGGCAAGGGAGTGGGGGGGGGGCGCGTTGGAAAGGCCCAGGCTAAGGCATCTCTCGTTAAAAATAATCCAATTAGCAGGAGACAGTAAAGGTGCGGACAATGACGTTCCTCGTTCAATTAAAAGAGACCTTCGCATACGTGAAAGCTCTTTCTTCTCGATTCTCCCCCGGCTATGAAATCCATTTAGCTACTTCCACCATTTCTCTGGCTTCTGGTCACACCGAAAATAATTAAACGCTCCTTTCTTTTCGCTTCTTCCTTCTCCAGCTTCTCTCTCTCTCTCTCTCTCTCTCTCTCTCTCTCTCTCTCTCTCTCTCTCTCTCTCCCGTCCAAGCGAGAAGACTTTCTTGACTTTGATTCAACTTGAGGATGGGGAAAAAAGGAAAGCTTGGATATTTTTAATCCTTCTCCCCCTCCCCTATTCACCGGCTTTCTCCATCCTAACAACTCTATCTCGTAAGCCGGCTGTCCTAAAATTTATATCGAGCATAACTTTTAATAATCTTTTTATCGCGTATTTCGGCACTTTAATAAAGGATAGCTAAGAAAAAAAGCGAGGAGATCATCTATTATAGTGGTGGAGGCAGGGGGAAAGAGTGAGTCTGTACGGATAAAGAAAAATAACGAGTACGGATAGGAAATCTAGAGGAGTCGTTTTTGGTGTTCCCTAACAATGAGCGCTCGATGCGCAGGAGGTAAAGAAGGAGGGAGGAAGGAGCTTTAACGAGGAGAATGGGCTCATCCGTGACATAATCAGCTAATCGTTACTCGTGAAAACGCGTTAATTACAATTAAATCCAGCGAGCTGAAACGAAGAAGCAGCAGCCTCGGCTGCTTCCACGAGAGAGCCGTGGCTTCGGCGCAACAGTCGTTTTTACGCTTGAGCTAGCAATCTCGGCACTGAAGAGGAGGGGCTCACTGCTCTCGACCTCGACGCTGGCCAGAATAAAAGCAGACGGCGACAAAGCGAGTAGCAAAAGAAAAAACGGATTTTTTTTTCTTCGCCGAGCAAAGTCCTCGCCCCCTGGCTACATGCTCGCGCGCACTGAGCATTAATTATTTTTTTTCTTCTTTATTTTCTCTTTTTTTCTTATTTTTTTTTGTTTGGCCAAACAAGAGCGTTTCAGCGTCTACGGATCTTGTTGTTTTATTTTTCAAGGTTTCTTTTATATTCATTGAGATGTATTGGTTGTGGCGATATTTGTTTGTTACACGGCTCTTTTGGACACAGATCTTTATTTGGTGTAAGCTTTCGCAATATTCCGCGAGACTCTCGTGGCTAGGGCAAATTCTTGATCGTGCAATTTTAATGAAAATGGCGCATGAGCGAGTTGTAGTAAAATTGTTGGAATCATTAAAGCAACTATCTACTTGTTTAGAAGCACTCAATCAAACTCAATAATCGTAGAGCACTTGCTAAAACTAATCAGCCTCCTCCCAAGTGCCTAGAAATAGTTTTAGCCCAGTTCGGGCAAGTTGAAATAAAGTTTCTATCCCACTTTTATTCTTCTTTCCACGCACGCTCCATTCGAATTGCAAGCATTGCATAGGTAGAAACGTGTGTACAGATAGACACAATACTAAGACAGACCTAGTCAACGTTATCAAACTGCATTTTTCCAACGATCCATTAACGTTATAAAAAAAAACAAACGTACAGGTTGCTGCAATCTTGTTGCTGGACTATTGGATTTCCAAAACTGTATAAAAAACATATACGAACGAGAAAAATAAGAAGCCGGACAGATAGGCGGGAACGTTGGATATCGGAAAATACCGGCGTATCTGATAGCGAGATGGGTGAGAATAGAAATAAAGTAACCTTCGACCAAAATAGTTTTCAGCTTTGTTAAACGCGTTGGGTTACCGTTAGCTGCTTACGAGCCAACAACCGTTGCGTTCGTTTCAATACTCGAAATAAAAGCGGCTTTCACTGATGAGTTGTCGAAACGTATTCGCGTTTATCTGATCTCTCGAGAGCGTACTTAAATATCAAGCTGTCACACACGTCGATCAATTCAGTGTGGAAAGTTCTTCGCGAATTTTAAACAACTCGATTTATACTTCATATTGAATTTTCGTTATTCGTCATCGACATGGAAAAATTTTGAGTAATCATTTTTGAAAAATCAAATGCAGACGAATGAACGAGATATGAAAGCTGCAAATATAGATTAAAACGTAGGACCTCAAAAGTCTTGACTAATAATTAAAAATAAGAAAATAAATTGATAATATTGACTCGGGTATAATAATTTTGGTTGCCTGCAATTCTAAATGCAAGCAGCCCATTGGAACGCTAATAAATACAGGATATAGAAATTTAATTTTTAATTTGTCATCTTTCACTGTAGGTATCATTTAAATCTTATTCCGAAGAGAAAGAAGAAGTTTGCAAATTTTTAGTTCAAGTCACCAAGCGTAGCCTGTGCGCTTAAGCGCTGTGATGCACTTCAAGACAAGCTTATATTGATATTTGCGTAACTCGTCTATCTTTTCGCATTTTATAATGCACCTGCGACCCCTTTCAAGCTTTCAATGCGCAAATGTACAGCAGCTATTGCCGCTGCTTTTCGAGACTACCGTGCAGAGCGAACTAAAACACACTGAAATTTATTTTAATTGCTCGTCCTCCTCTAATTACTTTTAGTATACGGTGACGAACAAACGCCTAGCGGCAGTGGCAGAGGAGCCAAAAGACGTAGAGTCTACCCAAAGAGAATATTCTCTCTTTCGGTTGCCGAGTGAGAAGAGACGAGGAAGGAGCGAAAGAGAGAGAGAGAGAGAGAGAGAGAGAGAGAGAGAGTGGAGTGGCCTCTTGGCGATGACCAATTTCCGAGCTTGCAAAGCTCGGCGTAAGGCCACCGAGTGCCAAGAAAATGCCGGGGCCGAGGGCGTCTCTCGCGAACGGCAAAACTCCCTGAAAGCAGGATACTTTTCGTTTTTCCTTTCTCCCTACTCCTCGAGGAATTATGCGCTTGGAAGATACACCCCCCGTGTATTGCTATACACCAAACGCCTATCTCATGCTCTTTTCGCCTCCCTTGTTTCCTCTTCTCTGTGCGACGAGGAGGAGCAACTTTCTCTCTTTTCCTTGTAACTGCCTTTCTGTCTATGTACATGCACGCGTTACGCCTGCGTATACGGACGTTGGTGCGGAGACACATTTTCCCGACGCGCATTAATTCTTCTGGCAAGAGGCTAGGCGCTTGTCTTTCTCCTGCAGTCCCGCTGCCGCGTTTTACGGTTGCCTTTACTGTCGTCTGCCTCCGACAAATAGAAAATGGAATATGAAAATGAAAGAGACGTAAAGCTCCTCGTTCGCAGCCCCGAATGACACGAATTTTTCGAGTCGTAAGGATGACTTAACCTCACTCCTCCACCTCGGCACCTGCGAAAATCCGTTGGTCTAACAAGAGCTGAACAAGAGATTCTCTTGAAATAGAAGCTTGAACTTTGGACATCGTTTCGAGTACGACTATTACCTTTCCAAATGAGAGAAAATGTTTACTTTTTTTCTTCTTTCCTTTCTTTCCTTCAAAATTAAACTCGTTTGAAAAGTTTTATTGATATTATATGAATAATGCAGTACACTCCAAATGGAAAAAGGACATAATGAGATAGACTGGTGCTTTCATTTAAAAATCTTGAGTTATCTTGCGTAAGCGATAAGGAAGAAAAGGATGGAAGCAGAGAGACAGAGAGAAGGAGAGGGAGCGGAAGTACAAATGATCAAGAGAGTTTAGAATGGAAAAAGGATGAAAAACAGTATCGCGCTCTACGCGGGATTTCCATCGGTTTAATAAAATCACAAGCGGGGAGGGTGAGAGTAAGAGAGGCCAAGAGAGAAAGAGTTTTGCTCTTCTCTAAAATAGAATAGCTCTCGGTGCGCAAAAGCAGAAAGGAAAAGAGCGAGAGAGCATGAGAAGAAGTAAAGGATGAGGAGGAGACAGAGGAAGCGAGCGGGACGATTATCTCGCAACGACGATAACCAAGCCGCTCTTTTTCTTATCTGCACTTCTTCTTCCCTACTCCCCTCTCCCTATTCTCACTCACACACACCACACATCTCTCCCCCACTTCTTCTTCTCTATTCCGTTCGCCCTCGCTTTCCGCGACTTCCCGCACCCAGACGAAAGGAGAAGTAAAGTGTAGCAATACTCTGGGAAAAATGAAAAAAGCACCGAATGAAAGTGGAGAAAAAGAAGAAGGAGAAGGGCTGAGGGGGAGGATGTGCAAGAGCAGAGGCGGCGAAGAAGAGCCGGAAAACCTGGGGGGTGAGGGCATGAAATCGTCTTGCTCTTCCGCATTCGGAGACAATCCCGACGGATCAAAGCGGATCGGCTCAGGCCACGATAAACGCGAAATCAAGTGTGCCAGGGCTACGAAACAACCGAGCGCTATTAATCATGTTAAAACTAAGTGATCAAAGTGCTGTTACCGGGGTAGACGCACTGAGAAAAAACGAGCCTCGCCGCAGATAGTCCCTCTCGACTTTAAAGAAAACGTTTTAGCGTCGACGAGAGCGACCGCGGCGTTATTTATTTTGATTCTGTTTCTTTTAGCTGGATGTACCTGCAAGCTTGGAGAATTCATTTAGAACCGCTTGAATAGGGCGAAAGGTTTTAAAAGGGCGACAATCTTCGCGCCGATTTTCTTTACATTTCAGTATTCAAATTTTTCGTAAATATTTCAATTGATCAAGCCCCCATGTTTTTTTTATTATTTTTAAATTGAGAGGTAAAGTATTAAGGATTCATTTCATTTCACGTAGAATTGAATAGTTTTCGGAGAGAGTTTCGCGATGATGAAATACAACACCGGAATACGGCAGCTAAAAAGAGAGAGAGAGAGAGAGAGAGAGAGAGAGAGAAAAAAAAACCAGGGACAAACTTGTGTGGCAGGAAACCCCTCGACTCGAATTTGAAAAATAAAAAACATGCACAAAGCGCCATTCACAACGGCTTCTGAGAACGTTACGTAATAAAAAAAAAAAACAGGAAAAAATGGCGAAATGAAAGGGCAATTTGAAACGTGAAAATACGTTAAAGCGAATGGTCGCTTGAAAGCGCGTTAAACTGTCGAAAAGGGGCTATGGAAGAAGGTATGGTACTTTGCTCCATTAATTCACGTGGCTAAAGTCAAGCCGATTAAACAGGGCGCGTGCACAGATGACGGAACAAAGTGAAAGAAGATAAATAGACGTGCATTGCTGAGCGTAGCCTGCTGCTGCCAGCTATCTCCTCCTCACCCATCCAGAGCACACCAAAGTTTCGTTTTAAGTAGTATAGTTTAAAATTGGTCAGACGTGTTGCATTTAGCGCGTAGCAAAGTTCCGGCTATACTCGAGCGTAAAAATAATTGAATGAGCTTATTTCTAGACTTACTTTAATTGTCCCTCTGAACATGGGTTTTAGTTTTAATACGAAAATCTGGCTTACCTGCAACAGAAAAGAGCATAATCAATGAATCAGGATTACGAACAAGTGCAAACAAACAAAACGGTAAAATTAAGGAATGTCGTTGCTTATATTATATTTCTTATTTACTGTGCTTGCTTCATGGTTTTCCAACAGTACTAGCGAATGTCGCAGAAAGGAAATACGAAAAAAGTGAAAAACTAGTAAAAAAAGAAAAAAAGGAGGAAAAAGGTTCAATGTTATTGTTCTGTTTTATTGACCTTTTCTTTCAAAGAATTTAATAAGAGCTGACTTGTTTGCGCGATAAAGAATGCGGCTCGAAGCCGGCTTATCTGGAATTCTATTGAATTCCAAAGTGACGCGACTGAAGAGAGAGAGGCGCGTTTCTTTGCCAGCCTCCAGCCCGGCTTCGGCGCTTAAGTATAGCCGAGTGCGGTTATCAGCGTGAGATACAAGAGCACAATGGATCCGCGAGAGTTGAGATCCTCGGCTGTGGGGATCGGTACGAAGGTGAGAGGGGGCGGGGGAAGCGTTGCTGGGGAAAGGATGAAATAGGGCAGAAGATCCAAGCCCTACCTAGCAGGGCTTCAATATACGTGGACCGGTGCGCCCCCTCCTTCCCCCACGCTCTCGGAATCAAACGCATCTCTCGGCTCTATAGATTCGTAATTGTGTTTGGCCAATGCCGCCAAGGCAGGAAATTGCCACTGCCCATCCCCTACCTCTCCCCCCCCCAATCCACCTATCTCGGTGCAACCTCCCCCTACAATGTGTACGTGTGTGCGTGTGCGCATCGTTAGTCCGCAAAATAACCAATGCCAACTGCGAGCTTGCGGCACTCACTCGACCCCCCTTGCCTTCAACCTCACGCACAGGCCCTGGTTCTCAACGAGATCCGATGCATTCGTTTTCACCTTTTGTTTCATCAGCCCTTTGAGGGCTTGTTATTTATTTTTCTGCCTGCGCACTTTACCGGAAGCGCGGACTTGTCCTCGCGTGGCTCGCTGAATACGGTATGAAAAATAAAAAGAAAGACACGAAAAAAAGTTGCAAATTACATTTGCGACGCGATTTGTTAGCACGCCCAGCTGTCTGGAATGCGTTTTCAAACGGATATTCAATTTCTTTGTTTTTTTTGCTTGTTTCAGAACTGACTCTCCGAGTCCGCTGCAAAACCGATGCGAATGCAGGAGCTCCCCTCTCTCTCTCTCTCTCGGTAAGTAAATATTTGCCTTTAATATAGAGCACGGGCCACAGCGTGAACTACTTGCGTCGCTTTGCATTTCTTTCTCGGTTATATTTCGATTGCCACTGCTCTCTGGCAACGTTATACGATTTTTTTCTTACCTCCCCTCCCAACGTCGTTTCATTTACCGGTCGATCAAGAGACTTTGTCAACCCGAGAGACGCGCTTATTTACCCAACTGTATGAGAGCGAGCCCCGAGCCCATAGAAGCTTGAAGAGCTAATAAATTGACTTGGTAGCGGGGGACTAGTAGCCAGTTGGCGGTGGACCTGTAAAATTCATAAAACTGCCTGCAGTAAGCTGGACGGTCAGGGGGTGGAGGTAAGAACAAGAAGCCAGGGCGGTCGGTAAAAGAGAGCGAGGGCGGCAAGCTTAGGAGAAAAGTTGGGTCCGCGCGCTGCGGCCGAGGTAAAAGGAAAGAGACGTATGTACGTCGGGCCGCAAGCACAAAGGAGAATCGCCGCGCGGTCGGAGAGAAAAAGAGTGAAGGACTTGGAGGTCCTCTCGGAAGAAGAAAGAGCGAGTGCTGAGTCTGGGACGCGTGCGCTCGCATGGCCGGGAGGGGTCGAGGGGGGGGGGCGGCTTTCCTGAGTGCAAACATATTTCTTCTGGCCGTCCGCGGTGCCCGGGCTCGGGAGTAGCGGCTCTTCCCTGGTAAAAGGGAAACTTATATACATCTGTCATTCCGTCTTCCTCTCTTTCCACCAGCCTCGCCGTTAAAGTATTTCAGTATTTTAGACTTAGAGAGTGCGAGACCGAGGCAGCCTGTGTGCGCCGGCTGTGTGTGCCGCTACCGATGCGCTCAAGTGTATAGAAGTAGGCAGGGCCAAGGAAGGAGACCCCTGCGGCAAGGCTACCATCGCATTTTCATTTCGCCTGGAGGAAGAAAAAAAACACCGAGAAAGAGGGAAGGAGAGAGGGAGAGGGATAAAGAAGCCTTTCACTTTGCATAAACATTGCCGGTGCCGAGGCTCTGACGTGCTCGCAAAATGCTGGAAAAACTCCGAGGCTGTTGCCTTAGCTGCCTTAGCGCTTCAGCGAAAGAAGAAGGAGACCGGGAAGGAAGGAGACGAAATTGACACTGTGGCTTGGATGCCTTTCCTCCTCCCTCTCCGCCCTCTATACGGATGTAAGGCAACTTCGCGCTACTTCCATCCCGACCTCCATCAAGTTTTTGCATACACCTTATCCTTCTGTATTTTTTATTCTTCCCTCCATCATACTTTTCTGACCCTAGTGCCGTGAGAGAGAGACACCAGGATCACAGCTTCGTGAAATATTGTTAAATTTTTATTGAGGTACCATCTTTCGAAATTTAACAGGCTTCACTCTTTTTTTATTTGGCCGCCCGGAATCTTCGTTTATCATTCATATATAAGCTTCGGAATTTTTGAGGCTTTGCGATTTTTTAAACGCCAACTTTAAATGCGCGATCAAAGTACATGCATAATAAAAACCTGATTAATCATTGCTCATCGTGGGCTCAAATATTTAATTGTCAAGTGACGATTGGGACGTCTGCAATTTACGTATATTTTTGAGCGTCGTTCGATATAAAATTTATAATACATTTTTTAATGAATCGATGATTCAATCGAATTACGTTATTAACGAAATCGTTAACAATAAAATGCTTTAAAAATATATCGAGTTTACTTAGTAAATAATCAAATCATGTATTCAATAGCAATCTCATTAATTTGAAACTTAATTTTCAAACAAGCAGAAAAGTTGTGTTTCTGAAATTTAAATTATACCCCTGATTTATACTACGTTCATTGAAACACAATTTCCGAGGATTCGTTTAAACGCTATAAATTATTATTATGATCATTATTATTGTTATTACCTGCGTATTTAACACATTAATCCCACCAAATTTGTCATTCGCACCTACTTACAAACTTTCATACGCAACGAGCTTGCGAAAGACAAATAACCGGTTCAATTCTTACCAAATATCGAACAATCAAATATTCAAATATGCGCAATTACACGCAATCCAAGCATTGTATTACACTAGAAAGCTCGTCCCAGAGAAATGAATCTGTACCAGCCCCCAACGAGGCAGACTTTCAGGTAGTCTCTGATGCCTCCTGAGGTTTATACATTTCGAAACTCCCAATGCTTGACTGCGAGAGTCATAAAAATTGACGTTTCTATCACAATCTCTTGAGGGGGGAGAAGAGTGGAGGAAAGAGACAAAGAGAAAAACAAACGCAGGCGTAACTTTCGACAAGAAAAAGGAACGGATCTTGGATATACTCTCTGTTCTCAAAGAGAGAGAGAGAGAGAGAGAGAGAGAGAGAGAGAGAGAAACTAGATCCGAACATCCGGGACTTCTTCATGAACCTGAATTATCGAGTTTTTCTGTTCGAATAGTCTTATTACCCGTTGTAAAAGTTTTAAATTTAAAACCAACTGTTAGCTTAGCTTATAAAAACTTTGCGTTTCATTTTGTTTCTGTCGTGGTCATACGTAACAAGCCGCATTGTTCTTCATTTTTTCCATTGGCATAGTCGTATATTAGACATGTATATGTCGCGTCTTTTCATTACTTTTACGTATGTATGAGACGTTGGATGGAAGAGAAACAGAGAGAGGGGAGAGGGATCGAATTTCGACGCTTTCATGGCTGAATTACAAGCGGAAGCTGGGGATCGTTTGGTTTTTCTTTGGTTTTCCAGTCGGAAAAGCAATTCGTTACGTTCCGCCAGCGTGATTCACGATTTGGGTATGCATGAGTTTTCAATTGGCCAACTCTCTCTCTCTCTCTCTCTCTTATGCTCCACCTACGTCGAAAGTTTATGGTGAAAACTTGTCTTGTTTGTTAGATAACAAAGGACCGCCTACGTAGATAGATTACCTTACTACGTGATTACTTTGTTATAAAAGTTCAAGCGGAAAAAAAGAAAATGAATTTATCCACGACCCTTAACTCTATTTACCTCGAATATTATTTTATCGTTTCATTTTTTCTTTTTTCTTTTTTTTAACCATCTATCGCAGCGTGTATACTCGTTGGCTTAACGTTCAATCGACTGATAATTACTTTATTAAATATGCGCGCCATTTTCTGCATTAAAATTATCTGGATACAGTTATTTAATGTGACGTTGCTTTTTAAAGGGAAGCGATAATACCCTTGCAAAATCAAAAGATCAATAGTTTGGTTTGCTCCAATATTCGGACACAATCAGCCGAGATATATAAGTATAGATGCCGCGACGAGTCAGTACAGCATTAAATGATATTGTTTTTCGTAACTTTACGTAAGTGCTTCGACTAAACTAATAATCTCCAACAATGAATATATCGCGAAGCCATTACAGCATTTACGTCTTTGCATTTAAAATCTTTTGATAACCCCCAGTTTTATTGATATTACTGAAAAAATAATAATAATAATAATAATAATAATAATAATAATAATAATAATAATAATAATAATAATATAATTGATGGAATATATTTATATTTCTTGACAATCGTACGCGTACGCCGTATACACATTATGCGCTCGCAAACCCGTTAAAAACACATGTATAAATTCATTGTGTAAATTATTAAATATTATTTCAAACGCATTCCTCTTTTGGCATTTTTCGCTGTAGCTGCGCCGAATGCCTATGAAAGCCGAGGTATTTTATACAAAGTCAATAACCATGAGTTACTTCAATCAACTTTTAATCAACAGATGAATGAATAGAAATGAATTTCCATTACTGATATGAATATTCAAACAACTTGAACATCTGCATTTATACGGATTTACTTTTTCATAATAAAACATTTAATCCGACCGCGATTCGTAGTCTCGTTCTCTTTCTCTCTTCGGCTCGTTTACAATTATTTACTTTATTTTCATTCGAAGGAACCAAAGTGCCGCTCGAGAGGGAGAGAGAGAGAGAGAGAGAGAGAGAGAGAGAGAGAGAGAGAGAGAGAGAGAGAGAGAGAGAGAGAGAGAGAGAGAGAGCTAAGCGAAAACGCGCCAAAATCCAAAATCATTAATTATAATCAGGCAAGTTAACTGTTTCATCCATTTCAACGCTAGTCTCTTATTTCTCTCACACAGGCCAATATAAATCCTTTTGATGCGAACTCCCGTTATTAAAAACAATAAAATAAACAAAAGAAAAAAACCAAGTTAAAAGAAGAATCGGTGGAAAAAGGAAAGAATCGGTTAGGGGTCAACACTTTGCTTTGAAAAAATACAGGGGGCTGGGGGGGGGGGGGGGTCCATGAAGCGGCGAGCGCAGTAGCAGAGAGTCCGAAGGCTTTGACAACCATTTGTCCTCGATTTCCGTGGCCCGGTGGTTTCGAGAGAGAAAGAGAGCGAGGAATCGAGTTACAGTGGAAATAAACGAAACAGAACGACTACGCTCGCACGCGCATCAAAGAGTGACCGATAGTATGGAGGGGAGGCAAGCTTCAAGGTACTGCTAGTCAGTGGTGCGAAAGCTCGGCAAGGGGGGACTAGACTCGGTGGCTCTGGATAAAACAAACGGCTGGATCAACGGCTCGCTCACTCTCTTTCTCTCTCTCTCTCTCTCGATTCAAATATTTCGCATGACTGGCTCTAATTCAATGCTACGCTCGCTCGGGAAAGCTTCTCTCCTAGCCCTCCGCCCTCCGTTTGCCGAAGCTTTGCTGGCTCGCGCGGACGTTCGCGGTCGCGGTGTCGAGCCGCTCGATATTAGTGTTTATCATGGGTCCTCGGCTGGGTGCGCGTGTCCACAGCCGACCGACACGCTGCGGACAGGAAAAACCTGCAGTTTGTCGTACCACCCCCGCTTTCCCTGCCCCCCCCCTCCCCTTGTCCTAGCAGCCACAGGGGTAGCAGGAGACTCTGCTGCGGAACGCGTGTACTCTCTCTCTCTTGCACTATGACGGGGACAGGTGCATGTAGGCGCGTGTATCGATGCGAATACGTGGAGCGACGAGCTCTCTCTCTCTCTCTCTCTCCTCTCGCGTGTGTAGCGCACGCAAGAGTAGTAGTGCTATGCTGGGGACACACAAGACCGGCAGACGCACATTATTTATATGCGAAAGCCCGCGAGACGGAATTTCACGGTGACACGAGTCTCGGGGATTCCTTCGGGAACGCGTACGCGCGTGGCTCTCTCTTTCGGTGTAGCGCGGGCTCTGGCGAATCGATGACGCCGCCGCCGCTGCTGCTACTGCCACACATATTCTCCCGCTGTGCCCGCCGAACGACGTAGTAGACTCTTTACGGCCCCGAGCGCGCGCCAGCCTCATATTAACTGCGCGCATCAGGCACTCGGGCTTTTTGCATTAGCTTCGCTTGCTCTCCGTCTCTGCGCGCGCGTGTCTGCGAGTATGCGTAGGGAGCACCTATTGCTCTCTCCTGCTGTATAAGTACCCTCGGGCTTCTGCAAGAAAATTGAAAACCGAGAATTGGGTTATACCGCGGTCGAAATAATTCGTTGCGCATCCTACCTTCCTCCTAAAGCTCGACTTGCGAGCAGCTGCAAATTTCGCCTCTCTGCAACCTCTGACCTTTCGGATATTTTATCAACGAGCTTTCTACCTGTAGCTTAATTATGAGACCTCTCTTCCTCTCCCCCTTGTTGTCCCTCTTTTTACCAGCTTGAGCGTAAATGAGGAAATGATTTAATGTATATTTTACTGGCTCGTACCTATCGAGTTTCGCGTTCCCTTTTAATTACGCGAGAGTGCACGTAAAAAGAGCTTGCACGCGCGTGTCGTCAATAAAGTTATTTTTACACAGTACTTTTTTTGCAGTAGAAGAACAATTCGTTCTTGTTTACAAGACCAATTTGTCATGCTTTCATTCTGCTCGCTGGTACAGCAGCGCACTCCAATGGGAGCATCGCGTTGTAGTTATTTAGATTGCTAGTTTAAGATCATACGAATTTTTTTCCAGCCAAACAATGCTGTAGTTTGCGAGGGAAAAATTTCGCTGTTATTCATTTTTTGACATTTTAAAACGTGGCCCTTTTGGCAGGCCTGATAGAAAGAGAAAGGCCCAATGTATTGTTTATTAAAAGCATTAGCGCTTTTTTGTCGTTGTTGTATTTCCGGCAAATACGTGCGTATGCGCGCGCCCCAGGAAGAACTTTGTGTAACTTTGGACAACTTTATATCCTGGCACTCTCGAGCTTTTTCCAGCACAGACAGTTTATCAGTGCGCAAGCTGAAAAATGCGCGTGTTGGTTTACATGTTTTGGAGTTATTTGTTGAATTATTAACGTTAGCCGAGCTTAAAGAATTGTAAAAGGATGTGGCTCTCTCTTTCTCTCCGTCTGCGCGAGGTCTTATTTACGCTGCTTGGTATTCCGCCGGGCAAGAGTTACAGTCTGCGACCGGAACTCGATTCGCATCCTTCACATTCCATGGCGGCTAAAGGAATCCACTTCTGCTTTTGCATCTTGTTGCTCTCTCTCCCTCACGGTAAATTCGAAAAAAAAAAAAATATTTTCTTCAAAATTTACATTTTTTCCTCGTCTTCTTGATAATTTAGACTCGACTTTGAAGCTTTACCTTTTGCAAAAACGTGTATACCGTTTTGTACTGATACTTTATTAACTTTGCAGTCTGATCATTTATTTATCGCGAAAAAATTTGTAAATAAAAAATTGGCAATAAAAAGAGCGCAAGAGAGAGAGAGAGAGAGAGAGAGAGAGAGAGAGAGAGAGAGAGAGAGAGAGAGAGAGAGAGAGAGAGAGAGAGAGAGAGAGAGAGAGGGGGCGAGAGGGAGAGAGAGAGAGGGAGAGAGAGATGGAGAGGAAGATTTCGAAAAATGTCCAATTAATTAATATTTTCTTTGAGACTAGGTCATAACTTCGAGTGAATGAAATTCATTAAAAAAACGGAAGACATGGCTCGTCGAATGGGAATTACACAAGTCCCCTGGTTGTCGTACTGCCGCGCAAAGTAATAATCCTCCTTGCCCCTGCATAGGATAAATTTCAGGCCAGTTCCTGGGCGGTAAAAAATTTTTAGCTTTTGAAATTGGAAGGGGAGTATAAGAAGAATCTCGAACACTTGGTACAAGCCTCGGCGAACAAGAGAGACAGAGAAAAAGTCGCAGTAGGATTAAGTCTGGGGACAAGTGAGGCATGAAAAGATGGGAGAGCTCCGGTGTAGTTGCTCTAGAGGCGGCTGGGGGAGAGGGAGGGGTGAATCGATAGTCGGCCGGAGCGGGAGATAAAAATGAGTTGACCTCCCGGCGGGCTGAGCTTGAAATTTCTACGAGAGAATAGAAAAAAGAGAGGGAGAGCTAGCGCCGCTCTGGGCTTGTCGGAGCTGGGAAAAAGTCGTCAAAGCTAACGCTGATCGACGCTCCCCGGATAAAGGTTTAAGGGCGCGCACGTGAACTTGCGACTCGACGCTCTTTCTCTCCCACCAAAACTCCGCCATTAAACGCTTTTATATTGTCGAAAAGGAGTTAGGCGCGCGTCGCCGGGCGCAACACTGCACTCGTACGGTGGGGCCGCGCTTTTATATTTTGCCCGGGCGAAAAGTCATTTAAACGTCGCCTTTGAGCGACGCGATATTTCAACGGCCGAGGCGCGACGACATTATTTTTCCCGACGTTTTCCTCACCCTGAATATTATTCAGCTTGATGAAAAACAAACTTCGAATAGGCGAGGGAGAGCCACGTCACGGTCCATTTGCCCCATTTAAATTATCTCGAATCCAATTGAATTTTATTAGTCGGAAATTAAACATACAAATCGCTCTTTGCCGGCCCGACTCGTTTATTTTTTTAAGCCTCTCTCTCTCTCTCTCTCTCTCTCTCTCTCTCTCTCTCTCTCTCTCTCTCTCTCTGCCTCGATTTCAGATGGCTTTGTGCGATGCTCATTCAGGCGTAAACACAGCCAGGCTGCAAGGCAGCGTCGAAACGTTTGCGACGTTGATTAAATCAAGAACGATCGTCGAAAGTTTCGCGCCCCTCTGCACTTTATAGCTCGCCAGAGAGAATATCGATGTGATCGCTTCCTCTGGCCCCCCTCGACAAGCCCTCACCTGCGCCAGCCGTTTCGCCGCTGAAAATAACGGATCTCTCGCGTAGAGCGGCATAATCATCGGCGACACGCCGACTGCTACGAAATGCAATATATGAAACGGATCCGGCGCATTTCGACTATCGTACTAGTAATGGTTCCGCCGAGCCTCGATTTTATTGCACCGCGCTTCCGCCTCCGCCGAGCCTCGCGCCCGTTTCCCCTTTCTCTCTATCTCCCAATCTTCTTTTTTCAGTTTCGTCACCTCTCGCCAAAAACCAAAAAAAAAACGATCCCAGGGTGTTCACCATTTTTTTTCGATTTTCGCATCTCCGTCTCTTTCTTTTTCCACAGAATGACATTCCATTTTTTGTTCTTCAATTTGGATTAATATTCATAAAAAAAGAAGAAAATTAACGCATAGACACGCGTGTGTCTTTCGCTCGCTTCATTTATCGCTCGGCGGCGCGTATTTTGAAAAATTCATCGCCGAATCGACAAAACGTTATGCGTATGTATATGGACGCACAGCCGTCCATATACGCGTGTATATTTTATTCCTTTTCAGGCTCCATAAAGGAGTCGCAAATATTGCGCAACATAAATCGAACGCCTCGTATATATCGGGCCTGAAAGCATGTAGTTAGTTTGGAAAATGATCGCGGAGAGGCTCGGAGAGCCGATGATAGCTCGGTTGCCTCTCTTCGCCGCCCCTCCAGCCCCTCCTCGCCCCCGTACGTTCTCATTATTAATATCGCTCGACTGCGCCCGTTGTTAAGCGAGAGAACGCGGCTTTTTCGATATCCCACACCCACCTGGCCCACTCAGCCAGCTCCGTGCCAGTCGATATTTTTGCCGAAATTTATGCCGCCAGTCGAGTCTTTACGTCAGCCCCTGTATAATTCGATGGATTAATACGTTAACCGCCCCGCGAGAGATGTTTGGCCACTCGAGCGAATAACCTGCATTTCTCTCGTTTCCCTTTTTTGCTTTTTTTTGTCATTCGCCTCACTTGGCTTTCTCTAACTGGTTGCGCACTTGTGCCAGTCGTTCAAGCGTCCCTGATCCAATTAACAAAAACGAGGCGTTCGTTCGAGCTTAATTGTTTGTATTTATTTATGATTTGCCTTGCGTAATTGACCAGCCTCGAGGATAATTCGTACGCGCGTTTGATTGTGCTGCAATGACTTTTCCAGAGAAATAATGATATCAGTGACAGTTAAATTAAAACATGTTCCCCTAACACATAGACGCGCGCACGCGCACACACGCACGCACACACTCATACACACACGGATACACGTACGCATGCGCACTATCTTTTGAATTTTCAATACTCGAGATTAGCACACGTTTCAAGGAGAACAATGAGGCCTGAGTAAGTAGAAGATTCCGCGCAGCGAAATTAAATTTTATCCGGAGGCCAGGGGAAAAGATCCTCCGAAATTACGTCGAAATTATATAGGGCGGAGAGTAACGCGAGGTGAAACAATAGAAAATTTTTTGCATAGTCCAGCTGTAATCCTAGAACACGTAGTCTCGCTGTCCCTGCATTTTTCAGACTCTACGTACACTGCGCAAAGCGACATTGGGAAAAACAGGTTGGGCGACATATCAACTCGCCGGTACACACAACATTTCACGACTTTTTCAAGCGTCAGACATAAATAACCGCGCGATAAACACTCGTATAACTTTTTCGCCACTGCCCGAGGGCTGGGTGAAACGGGAGGAGGGCCGAGGGGCGAGGGTATAAATAAACGAGAGGACGAAAGCAACGGGAAGGGAGAGACTGCTTGCTGTCGCGGAAATTTATCATCCATCGGGAGAGAAAGAGGGAGCGAGAGAGAGAGAGAGAGAGAGAGAGAGAGCGCAGCACAAGCCAGCTGCGACGACGAGCGATGAGTGCGTTGCTGGTTAGCGTATAGTAGCGAGCGTTTTGCGGCTAGCCGCTAACGAAATAAATGTTCCCTCATACAATGTGTGCCCCTAGACAAAACTGACTGATGAGACACGTCGGCTATACGAGAACTCTCGAGGAAAGAACACTGTAATTTTGGTTTATGTCCCACTACACTCGCTCGCTCGCCAACCCGATATTCTTGAGGCTTTGCAAGGAAATCACTTGAGCAGTACGCGCTAGGGGTGAAATATTAATGTTGCGATTAAACTTGGAGGAAATATTTTTCATTAACAGCTCGTAAAGAGGGTAAGCAGCAGCAGCAGCAGTATCCGCAGCAGCTCGACAGACGGAAGCATTAAGGTAAAAAGTCTATCCAAACTCCCAGCAGCCCTTCGACTACTCTTGGTCGCCTTGGCTGATTCCGCGTAAACACGCGTTGCATCTCTCTTTCTCCCCCTCTGCCTCAAGAGAGAGCCCGAGGCGTATCAGGATCCGCTCACCCCTAGCCCCCGTGCCCTTCCGTCCGGCAGCGCATCGCATTACGCTCTCTCGCGATAGCGTAACCTCGGAAATTGAAATCCCGCCCCTCGCCTGGGCTTCTCCTCCAGCCACCACTGCCTCATCCACGTTACAGGCAGCCTCGAGCCTCGATCCTGGAGCTCGAGCGTAATATGCACCTACGCGGAGAGCTGCACAGGCGGGGGCAAGAAGCGCGTGTGTCGCTGGACCGAGCGTGCGGCGCTCCTTTGGGCAAATTGGACAGCTAATTCCGAGCGAGCCTGGCCTCTCTCCCGGTTCGGCTAAGCGAATCCGATTCGAGTCGTCGCGTCGATAAACGCACGCGCGCACACATGCCCTCCATCTTCTCTAGCAGCGGAATGTCCCTTGACGCTTCCGGGCCCTAAGCTTTCCAGCCCACCGGCAGCGATAAAGACGCTGTTTATTTATTTGCCTTGGGAGAAATGTTGCTGGCTAAGAGACGAGGAGTAGGATGCTGCTGCTGCTGCTGCTGCTGCGGCGCTTGGATGACGAGGGCCGAGGCGACGCTGATTATACCCAAATATTACCATTGACTCGTACGGATATACACACCCAAGAGCGCGCGCGCGCGTTATACGCCTCTACCTCTCCTAATTGCGTTATGCAGATGAAGCGCACGTACGTTTTGACATGTGCGCGCTACACACCTAGCTCTCCGTTCTCCCTTCTTCCCTCATCCTCTACACCCCCCACGTCCTCTCCCCAAGTCCGCATCACTCTTGGACAAGCGCTAAGTAACATTAGAAACTTTCGGCTGACCAAATCTTGACTCGTACTACTTAAAACGGATAATCGACGTCGCTCTCGACAATTTAAATCTTAATGGCGTTTGGATGTTGATCTACGTCCTTGGTAATTGACACGTGAGCAAAATCTCACGAGGCTGCAGTGAGATGAAGGTCAAAAACTTGAGGACGAGCGTAGAGCTACTGTTCTTTTTTTTACTATTCTCGGCTCGATTTCTCTTCTGCGTGTGTCTTTCTTTGATCTAGACAGGGCTGATTTTTTGCTCGTTTCGTTTGCGATGTGCTTACGATAAGGATCTCGGCATCGGTTCTTGAAAAACTTGGCTTTTGTGTAACGGCTACCATTCTTATGGAAATTTTATACCCTCTACCGCTGTCGGAGTAATGCTCGGACTTAAAGACTCTTTTGCTAGGCACAAATAAATATTTGTAGCTTTTAAAACTGCCGATGAAAAGGAAAGGCCCAGCCATCGTTCAAAAAAGGAAAAAAGGAAAAAAACGAATATTTATTGTCATCGAGGTACAAATTCTCCCTTAGTTATAATTATAATAAAGAATAATGAATATTAGATTTTGTTTGGAAAATTTTTTTTTCTTTTTTTTCTCTATGAAAGTGGGAAGTATTACAAAAGCGAGGGAGAAAAACAAGTGTTCGCTGTAAAGAATATGAAATAAAGATAAAAACTACGTTGGCATTATTGATCGTATTGGGATATAAAATAACAAATATACTTAGCATCGAAATCATTCAATTCTTGGTAACTCATGCGTATCGAATTTTCAAAATATACGTACTTTTTTATCGCAAACGATGATTTACGCCCAGGCACGTCGAGAGAGCGAAAGAGAGAACAAGAGAAGGGAGGGAGAGAGAAATGGGTAATAAGATAGCTACACCTCTGTAGGCGTAGCGTATCGCGCGCGTTTTAAACTCTGCTGGAATTAATTGCCTTTTTTACTTTGGTTCGAAAAAAGTCCAGGTCAAAACAATGTTTTTCACCCTGTCCTCTCTTCTTCATGGAGAATACCGGAAATACCCACATGTGCACACACGTTTTTAAAATAAATAATCGAAAAAAAAATAAATTCCACCTCCACATATTTGTAGGGGGATAATAAATAATGCTGGCTGCACAGCTTATGTATAAAATAAACGGGGATATGTCGATATTGAAAATGTATAGATAGCTGTTGGTGCATATGAAAAAAGCCTGTAACGCAAGCCAGTGATAGGAGAGCGTCTAGGTATTAGTACAGCTTGTAGATATGCAGAGCAAAGGAGGCAGCCGCGGGACGAGCATGTAGAAGATGGAAAGGGGAAAGTGGGGACAGCGCAGCGGGGTACACAGGCGGCGATGGGCTAACGAGACTGTCTTGGCGTGCACCATCCGTCTGGGTGGATGTGCGCATTGTCATAGGCGGCCAGCAGAAGCAGCAATAGCAGAAGCAGAAGCAGCAGCATAGACAGCGAGAGAGAGAGAGAGAGAGAGAGAGTTCTGGGCGTGTGCTGTGGCTGTGCCCATTCGTTCGCTCTATCTCGGCGCGGCACATTCGTGCGTCCGCCACGGGAACGCGTGACGCGAATATATGGCTGACACATCGGGCACTGCACTCGCTCCCGCAGATAGGCCAAGGCCTCCCCCCTTGCTTGCTTGCCTCCACTACGCCCCTCTCGCGAGCACTAGGCGAAATACTGCGTCCCGTAATCAGCTCGCCGGGGCGTAACCTCGTTACCCCGCGGAAAGTCGCCGCCGCTTCCTCCTCCTGCTCACCGCCGCCTACTACTCGCTGCGACAACTAATCTCTGCTCCCAGCCACTCTCTCTCTCTCTCTCTCTCTCTCTCTCTCTCTCTCTCTCTTCTCTTTCTGACTCCTGCAGCAGCTTCTACCACTACACGACTTTTCAAGCTGGCTTTCGAAAAATCCGTCCTCATGCTCTAGATTCACTTTTCCCCCCAGCCGTTCCTTCTCTTACTTCCTCCCTGACAGGCAGCTTTCCTCTCCCTCTCCCTCAAATTAGCCGCAAAAACGAACCCGTGAAAACCATGTATATTATATGCAACTGCGCTCGCTTATGTACGAGTGCACTTTAAGCTTTAGGCTTGTACTTTTTTTACCATTCCCCTTCGTCGACTCTTACAACGTCATGCGACTATAATCCTATTTTCATACTTGGCATTTTTGTGCGCGCTTTGCCAAAAGGACTCGTAATTTTTTCGAGTATACGTACGAGCGAAAAAAAACAGGAAGTGGACGAAATAATTGAATAAAATTAAGATTTTGTCGAGGGCGCTTTATTCGATTCTCCAATCTTCTAACCGCTCCTTTTTTTCTCCTGCCAAGTCTTAACGACGAGGTTTCCGGAGCTTGCGGGGTAATATCGAAAATTTCCAAGCCCCGATGGAAGTTGGGCGAACGGCTGCAGTAATGTTGTTGGCGCCTCGAAATTGCGTTACATTTATTATATGTTGAAAGGACGGGCCGGTCACTCGTTGCCACTCCGTTGCTGCTGCGCCAGCCCCGAGAGTTATAAAGACCCTCGCCTTCTTCCTGGCTTTATAACCCCAACACAGCCGGATCGATATGACTTTACAAATTTTATTTTTTCTGCCAGCCCCCTTCAGTTACTGCTAACCTTTTTTGCACGGCCCTGCCATGTATATTTTGCACTTGCAAAGGACTACGCACGTGATTTTTTTACGAATCACTGATTGTCCATTTTCAGTTTTATTTTGCCAGAACGGAAAAAGGTTCCGATATTTTTTTCGAGCTTTCGTATATTTTTCTTTGAGCATGATATTGAATCAATGTTATTTCGGCCAACTGTTAATTCGTCCAACTTGAAAGAATGGAGACTCATACCTACCGTGCATGTCTAATATAAGCTTTTATGTTATTAAAAAAATATACGATAAAAAAATCGAGAAAAAAATTGAGAATGAGAATCAGAGAAAGAGAGAGGCAAAGCAAGAGCAATAACAAAAATGTTTAAGAGAAAAATACATGATGAATACTTCGCCGTTATGTGCTGTAAATAATTCGTTGGTCAAAAAGCGTGTAGTCGGCACTTAACGGCCGTACAGATCCATTTTTCTCAGTCCCAAGAAGTGGACGAAGGATAAATAAAAAAAGCAGTAGCCAAAAAAAGAAGAAAAAAAGATCATCAGTTCGGGAGCAAAGAGAGAGAGAGAGAGAGAGAGAGAGAGAGAGAGAGAGAGAGAGAGAGAGAGAGAGAGAGAGAGGAGGGAGAGAGAGAGAGAGAGAGAGAGAGAGAGAGAGAGAGAGAGAAGGACGTCTTGAAAAGGCGGCCAAAACTCCAACGATAAAGACCGAAACTCGACGATTTTTCCAAGTCGAACGCTTCGTGCTTATAAATCACGCGGCGAGTACGGTGAGACTCAAGTGCAGGTCTCCGCGCGTCTATACGACTGTGTACCGCGCGAAAGAAAAAAATCTGGAAGAAAGAGCAGCACTCCAGTGACGAAACTCCTATGTATACATACAGATATGAGTATGGCTGTGTGTATATATATACGGATATATATTGGAGGGCAAGGACTCGAAATTGTCGAAGCCAGAAAAATTTTGTCGAGCCGCGACGCCGCGCGCATGCACAATAAATGTTGGCGCGCCAAGCTCCCTCTTTCATCCTATATGTATATAGCACTGGCTCTTCTCTCGGTCTCTCCCTCTCTGTACGGACGGTGCGCAGGCCGTTTCATACGCCGGCGGAGATCTGCGTCTGACTCGGTGAAATACGGCCGGCGGACCACACCTACTTACAGCGAAACACCGAGCCGGAAATACGTCAAGCCGAAGGTGGAGAAGAGCAAACAAGTGGGCAAGAGCAGAAAGAGAGTAAGAGAGCGGAGAGACGGAAAGAAAAAGAAGAGCTACCGGCGTTATCTACATTGCGTGTGCAGATATATAAAAAAGCCCAGAGACAGAGAGAACCTGAAGAAGAAGGCAGTAGCTGGTCATTCGGCCAACTCCTTCTCTCTCTCAACGAGTGGCTTTCTGCGCATCGGCAAAAGCTCTGCACTGGCATCTTATTGTTCACTAGAGCCAGCCACCTTCCCTTCCGGCATTTCTAACTCTCTGAGCCCAGCCCTTCGACCCCACGCGAGAACCAACAATGCAGTGGGAGGGGGGCTCAAAGAAGAGCAGCAGGCCTGCTACTGCCTCCCGTGTACTTCCGCTCGGCCGCGTCCTTTTTTTTATCCCCAAAGCATCTTTATGCCGCAGCAGAGCAGCAGCTGGGCGTATGTGTATCCGAAGAAAAGTGGGACTGCTCCGCTCCTGGCCTCCCCCAGCCCCTAGCTGGAGGCTCTCTTGGTGCAAGGGTGCCGGTGCGATAAAGCCACAGCCGGCACCTACCTGCATAGCCCGAGAGCGCTAATAATAAATCGCCGAGATAAAGCAGCTTTTTCGCAGCTTTATTTTATTTATCTCGAGCAATCGAGAGAGCGAGATAGATCTTGCGCCGGCAGGCAGCTACAGCCAGTCACGAGCAGTTGTTGCTCGAAATTCTCGAGGGCCACGTTGTATTTTCAACACTCGAGAAGCCCAGTGCTGCTGTCGATTTGATTTTAAAATTAAATAAAATCAAAACGAAAAGGATGGATGGTAATTGTAGGCTTTGCGATATAACTAGTAGTACAGCTGAATGACTGGGCCGGCTTCGGTCACACTCGACCGCGGCCGAATATTTTTACGTGGGATTTGGCCAAAGGGCACGAGCTATTGCATATTCCACACAGCTCGGCACTATTTTCTTTTGCTCCAGGCAAGTTCGTTTCCTTCCAACCTGAGTGCGCGAGAGCCAGTCTATAATGTTTGCCCGTGGATATCTATCGAACTAACGCGGAGGCTAGTCTATTTTTACTGCCTCGTAATGTAGTCAGACTCGCGGAGCGATTCATTCGGTGAACCGAGGCATGAGTAACGCGGCCCCTATGAAATCTCTCTTCGTTTGATTTTCCAACTGCTTAGCTGTAAATATATATAAAAGCGAGGAAGAGCCGATGAGAGGGGTGAGGCTCGACGAGGCAGAAAACATCGCTGGCAAAAAAAGTTGCAGCGGACTACTAGCTATTGGAATCGTGGCCAAATTGTCAATTTCGAAAGGATTTCCAAACAGACCAGCGCTCCGGAACAATCGAAGCTCTGTGAATTTTTATCACGTTTCTTAGGGGCGCGCGCGGCTATGAAATCTAAGTATCTGAGACTATCCTCCCATCCTGTTTATTTCATCCCCTCTTCCGATCTCTTAATTAAGCAAATTTTTCCGATGAAATTTTTATCCGTTTGCTGCGCGTAAAATTGGCTCGCCAGTGCAATACGTAATTCATTAATATTGCAGTCGCGTTAAATTTTCGCTCTCCATAGGCTTGGCTTACAGTCATTCACAAGCTGTAATTTGAATGGTATATGCATGGATGATTAGTAAATAGATTATGATCGATTATTATAGAACTACATAGATGTGTTTGCTTACCGTTCAAACCCCCACCCTTTCTTTCAATATATATCTCATCTACGTAACGCGAGGATCATCTAAATTTGAAATATCCAACATTATAATTTATGCAGAACGTGATAGGTGCACAAACAAATTACAACGTTTATAACGATCCCATGTGCCCCAAAAGAATGTATCTACGATTCGTTATAAATAGTACGAATGAGAAGTTAAAGAAGAGACACCTGGGGTCAGCTTATCTTTTTCAAAAATTTACAGGCGAGAGCAAATGCAAAAATACCGGATATTTGTCTATCGGTGTGATGTATAGGAGTGAAATAGTGAAAAAGAGTAGGAGAGGGTGGCGTGTGTGTATGAAAAAAAATAGTTTGAATTGTATTTCTATCTGAAGCGCGCTTACAACTGACACAACATCTCGCAAGAAATATCCTGCAAACCTCTAGCTCGAGAAAGAAGGTTGGTGAAAAGAAAAAGTCAGTCATCCCTTCCTCTCTCTCCCCAGCCCTATTTCACTTGCCTCGCCGCTTCTCTCCGATCTTCTCGCGTCCTCCAGATATGACTAGAGAACTATTTCAACATTGGATTTCGTGAATTCGCAATGACACGCCGAATCGGCGAAACTGGTAAGAGCGCCTGGAAAGGGGTTGCGGGGAGCTGGTATTCACTCAAAACACACATGAAATATGAATATCGTGAGAGAGGGAGAAAGAGCTGCCGCAGCAAAGTGACGGACCCGATATGGATGCACAAACTCCTACTCCGAGCGAGCGATCGTCGGTGAATAAAGTTTGCCCCCTTCCTACCGCCGACACTACGAATAAGAAACTCGGGCTAAACAAACACTGACGGCCAATTTTACGTAACAATGATTCAACTGTGTACACCTCTGTTAGTGCGTAAGCATTATTTTTTAAGTAAAACTTCTTTTGGCGCACTAGGCACTTTTGGACGGGAGTAACTCCGTGAGAGCTCAAATCCGCCATGTAACGGAAGTGCGTTACGAAAGTAACTTCCGGAAGTGTTCGAAAACTGGGCAGCAAATTTGCCGCTGAGAAACAAGAATACTTCAAAAGATGGAGAGATCGAAATTGTCGGTAGATTATTACGAAGAAAAGGAAGGAGACGAAAAATGCAATTATAGCAAAGTAATTGAAATTTTCTGTTTTTTTTTTAATTTAAAAAGGTATAAATATTTTTTGTTCTATTCATAAAGCAGTAAAAAGGGATGTTATTAACGCAAAAGAAATAAAGAGCAGCGTAGCAATAGCACAAAGTAGAAAAGGAGAAAAAGCCGGTAATGGTAAGACAAGTGATTTAGCGAACTACATTTAAATAAATAATTGTAAGATAACGTTCAATATTTTTTTGATAAGATTGACTTACATGGATAAAATTGTAGTTATTTTCACATGAAAAATTATGTTACGGAATATAATTTTTTCGTTTAATCACGTAAAAATTTAGGTATTGTCCACAACAGAATATGCTCTGCACATTTATATGGTCATTTGACAAAAAAATAGAGTCAAGGACGAACAAAATCGTTGTCTCTGTTTATTAAATATTTCCCCATACACAAATCCCAAGCACAAACCTTTAATGTTTACGAAGGAAAGGTCACAGGAGTAGTGGCTGGAGCAGCGTGTCGAATTTTTTCAAAATTTGTTCACTTCACTTTTCATTACACTTGACTTTAATTTA
>JAPYYQ010002650.1:0-16829 GCA_030522585.1 Anagyrus pseudococci
AAATAATTTTTTTCATTACTTTTTGATGTATTTTGATTGAATTCAAGCGGAAATATTTTTAAATTTATTGTGTGCAAAATGAGAACACTTTAAACGTCACAGGTGTGGTATGTCACAAGTGTGGAAAAACCTAAATATTTGTCATTTTTGCCATGTTAATCATATGGGACTTTTTTCGTGCGAAAATTATGCCCTATATACTTAACCTTATCCTTATATTAAGTACAATAGAAAAACATCTTGCTAGTTAAAAATTCGTAAAAAAATTTTTGAACAAATCTAGGCCGCAAATTTAACAGTTATTTAAGAATCACCCATATATCGCATTGATTTATTTAATCGTAATTATTGGTACGTACTATATAATAAACTAAATATTTTAATTATTAACTAGCTTACAAAAATGGATATACTGCAGCCGTTGCCAATCGAGGAGTGGCCATTGTTACAGCAACTATTTAAACGTGATTGGCCAAGTTACGCACGAGTAAGTTTTTTCACAAATATTATACTATAATACATTTTTTTCAATTCTGATTCTATTAAAATTTACTAGTACTACTGTCGAATTGACAACGCAATAAAATGGAATAAAAAGGATCCGAATTATCCCCGTAAAATATACTGTCCAAATGGAAAATATAACTCCGGTGTATACATTGAAATTTCCGCGGTGAGCTGATAAATCAAGTTCTTTTTATGATATTTTTCTTAATAACAAGTAGTTCGAAATGTTCGATTTATTATCAAGTAATAATTATTGCAGGGGGCGCTGTACGGAGTAGCGATAGCGGCTTTGGACGACGCCCAGGATTTGTTGAAAAAGGCGCTTGTAGAAACGAATTTAATCGATTGGAATCGGTCAATACTATTTGCAGCTGTTGATGAGAAATTCAATAGCGCTTTATTAGAAGCTTTAAATCAATTACGGAAATTAAAAAATGTTCACGTAGCGCATGACGATTTAACGTATTATTATTTTAAATCGAAAGAAGACTGCGCCAAATTAAACATCGAGTATGATCATTATTCAATTATTTTTCCAATCAAAAATCATTCGTTTGGTAATAATCACATTAAAATGTAATACTTTAGAGTACCCGAAGAATGCGAACTCCGACAATTAGATCGATCCCACGTTCCGTTAATCCATTCTTTGTGGCCGCATCGCTCCTTGGATGATCCAGATACAAGCACGAAATTCTTAGAATCCTTCGTAACGTTCAATAGAAGCGTTGGTTTGTTTATAAAAAAAGACAACACATTGGCTTCTTGGATCTTGCAAACCGATTGGGGTGGCTTAGGTATGCTTCAAACAGTAGAAGAATACCAGCGCAAAGGCTACGGTAAAGTTGTCGTACAGGCCATGATCAAGCAGATCGCTGTTGAAGAGGATTTGGATTCCGTATTGTTTATCATCGACAAAAATATTGCTTCGGAAAAGCTGTTTACGTCGCTTGGTTATAAACGTTTAACAAAGGCCTATTGGTATGACGTTGAAAAAATAAACAAGTAGTTATTAAGTTTTTATGACTTTTGAAAATTGTTAATCGCCACGTTTTGAATAAATACTACAATTTTGTAGAAAAAATATACTCTTTTATTATAATTTTATATTAGTAGAAAATTATTCACATATACATTTAGATAAATCATGTCTAGGGCAGTAGCTCTTTTGCCTGGCTGTAGCCGTCAGCTTTACACTGCTGGCTACAACCATGCTACACACATCCTATAAAACTATTTTATATAAATAAACAATCTATACGAGAAATCAATTTAATCTACTGTCATTATGTATAATAGATTAGATATAAATTGTTGAACTGTAATATATAATCTTTGTCGTCTTAGGCCAAAGTTAAATTCACATTGTAACTCAAGAAAATCACGAAGATGGCAAATAAAAATAGAAATTTCACGATGAAAAATTTTATTTTACTTGTATTGACTTTCAATACTAAATCATGTAAAATTGTCAGTGATCTCTTAAGTCTTTATACTAACTAGGAGAATGCCGGTCCTTCGAGAATTCGGGTCCTGAGTTGTGCTAATATCGTCTACGGAGTCTTGATATGGTATCAAATGAAAAACTCTTCAACCCTAGACCCCAACGGTCTTTTCTTATTATGTTACGAACTATCAAAGTCGTGAAATTTAACATTATTTTTAATGAATAATGCATTATTAATATGGTTTCACTTATGCTGGAGGGTCTTACACCCCCACAATATTATTAAAAAATGTTTACCACATAAGGATGCAAATAACAAAATAGTTTTCAGGCTTACACAGGTGGTAACGAGCTAACGAGACACCTTTCGCGAGAGCTTCCCGTCTTAAGTCTTTGAATAAACCTTTGAGCACATTGAGAAAATAATTCTATCCGATTTACTGCGGACCACTGCTGTTTTAACAGTCGGACGACTGTAAACACGTTTTTAATTGTATTAACTCGGGCAACTGCAGTTTCTACAGTCATACAGTTGTATGTAAGACTGGCGCTACCAGTCGTACAGTACCTAGTATGTAAGTCTGGCGCCACCAGTCATACGTGCATACGTATGACTGGTGGTTCTAAGGTGGTAAAGCGGCGTCCGCAAACTGACCCCTACTTAGCCACAAAAAGAATAAGATAAGAAGATAAGTATGACTCGTGGTGCCAGAGTAGAAACTTCGAGGTAACACAACTAAAAACGTGTTTTAGTCGTCCGACTGTTCAAATTAAAGTGGTCAGCAGTAAATCGGACACATTTTTTTCTCAGTGTACAACCCACATTATTTGCACGTTACAGTATTTTAATTCGTAACTAGTTTAGAAAAATGGATATACTGCAGCCGTTGCCAATCAAGGAGTGGCCATTACTACAGCAACTATTTAAACGTGATTGGCCGAGCTACGCACAAGCAAGTTTTTTCATAAATATTATTATACTATAATTTATTTTTTTCAATTCTGATTCTATTAAAATTTACTAGTACTACTGCCGAATTGACAACGCAATAAAATGGAATAAAAAGGATCCGAATTATCCCCGTAAAATATACTGTCCAAATGGAAAATATAACTCCGGTGTATACGTTGAAATTAACTCGGTGAGCTGATATCAGTTTTTTTTTAATTTCAACGTGATTTTTTCGATAATGATAAGTAGTTCAAAATATTTGATTTATTATCGAGCAATCATTATTGCAGGGGGCACTATTCGAAATATCGATAGCGGCTTTAGACGATACCCAAGATTTGTTGACAAAGGCACTTGTAGAAACGAATTTAATCGATTGGAATCGGCCAATATTATTTACAGCTGTTGATGAGAAGTTCACTAGCGCTTTATTAGAAGCTGTAAATCAATTACGGAAATTGAAAAATGTTCACGTAACGCGCGCCAACGTGACGTATTATTATTTCAAATCGAAAGAAGACTGCGCCAAATTAAACATCGAGTATAATCATTATTCAATTTTTTTTTAATGAAATAGTACATTGTGTAACGAGTGGAGAAAAGTGGACAATTGCGCAACGAGAGTGCTGTTGTCGCACGAGCGAAGCGACAGAATTGCTCACTTAACCCCACTCGTTACATATACTACTTTTTATCACGAATGCAAGGGAATATGCAAACGTGTGTACACGCGCCAACAATTACACAACAACACAACGCTGCTCCGAAATCAGTGACTTTTCTACACGGAAATGCGTGGCGCAATGGGGCATATTCCGTGCATGCGTGATAAAAAATCGTTTGTATGGTTATTAATCACATTGAAATTTTCTGCCTTAGAGTACCCGAAGAATGCGAACTCCGACAATTAGATCGATCCCACATTCCGTTAATCCATTCTTTGTGGCCACATCGCTCATTAGATGATCCAGATTCAAGCACGAAATTCTTAGAATCCTTCGTAACGTTCAATAGAAGCGTTGGTTTGTTTATAAAAAAAGACAACACATTGGCTTCTTGGGGCTTGCAAAATGATTGGGGTGGTTTGGGTATGCTTCAAACTGTAGAAGAATACCAGCGCAAAGGCTACGGTAAAGTTGTCGTACAAGCCATGATCAAGCAGATCGCTGTTGAAGAGAATTTGGACTCCGTAGTGTTTATCGTTGACAAAAATATTGTTTCGCAAAAGCTGTTTACGTCGCTTGGTTATAAACGTTTAACAAAGGCTACTTATTACTATATTGGAAAAATAACCAAGTAGTTATTGAGTATTTATGAATTTTGAAACGATGGAAAATTGTTAATCACCACGTTTTGAATAAATACTACAACTTTGTAGAAAAAAATATACTCTTTTATTGTGATTTTATATTAGTAGAAAATTATTCACATTTACAGATAGTTATATCGTGTCTAGGGCAGTAGCCCTTTTGATAACCGTCAGCTTTGCACTGTTCGTTACATGCAGGCTGCACACATCCTATAAATCCGACACATTTATGATTATTTTGATGTAAATAAACAATTTATACAAGAAATCAATTTAATATAATCTACTACTGTGATTATATAAAATAGAATATAAATTGTTAAACTGTAATATATTACCTGTATCGACTTGGGCCAAAGTTAAATTTACGTTGTAACTCAAGAAAATCACAAATATGGCAAATAAAAATAAAAATTTTATGATGAGAAATTTTATGTTACTTCTATAGACTTTCAATGCTGAATAATGTACAATTGTCAGTGATCCCTAAAGTTTTTATACTAAATTTATAGCACTTGCTTAAGCAAACAATATCCAAAATGAATATTAATAATCTAACACGATGGACAATCTGTCTTTTTTACTTCGTTTCTTTCGTGATGAATTAAATTTCATTATCGCTCTATACCATTTGAGTCAATAGAGTAAAAAGCCAACTAAACTTTAAAAAAAAAATTATATATGCTCGTAAAATTGATAAGTCTGTTAAATAAGATTTATTGTGATATTACGATTATAATTTCATTGCGATAAATCAAGAGATGACGAATTATCGAAATTCCCCACAGTTCTCATGATTACTCTACGCTAAAATTATGCTGAAACTCCGTTTTGATCCTTCTACTGGTATTTCCTGGACACTAGAACACTATTCCTGTCCGCCTGTAGACGCAATTGTTGTAACGTGTATAACAATATGAGGCTACAAATAAAATAATTTATATATTTTTGACAACTTACTCTGCAGATTCCGTTGACCACCCAAGAGAATGTTTTCTTTTACAAACACGTTAACAAATATAACGATACTTTTTTTATTTGATTGTTAATTAAAATAGTATTGAAAAACTATGATAACTGTATTTTTCTCTTTTAGTTATCAAATGTTATCTAGAACTATCGTTGTTTACAGCAGTTCATAAACGCTCATAAGAAATCTAAAAATAAAACTATAATAAAATATTTTATATAACATAAGGAATCGGTATCGGCAGGATTAAGACCACTCGATTGTATGAAGACTACCAAGCACTGTACTTAAACAGCCTCAACGTGTAGAAACTCGTTTGAGATTTTTTTGTTTATAAACTATGGACGTGCTAGAACCATTACCAAAAGATCAATGGCTACTACTTCTCTATAAATTCCGTAGAAATTGGCCGTTTTATGCTCAAGTAAGCTGTACACATTTTAAACATATTTTTATAATAATTGTCGAAAGATTTGAGAACTTTCCCAATTATATGGATATGCGTTCAAAACTGATATCCGTTGTCTCTCAGTTCTAGGACAAATACTTATAAAGCTTAAAAATAATGTTTATTTTATTAATTTTTTTCCAGTGTTATTATTGGATCAATAACGCAATCAAATGGATAAAGAAAGACCCTAGAAGTCCTATTAACATTTTCTGTCCCAATGGAAATTGTGATTCTGGTATTTTCGTAGGTATTTTAACAATCAGTGAAAATAATAATTCAGTAAAAAAGGTACATTAAACTTCAGATCCATTTAAAATTACTATTTTAGTGTACTTATTAAAATTCACCTTTTTTCCATTCTGTAGAAAAATTTTTGCATCATAACTATATCGACTTTTGAAAATACAAAACATTTATTGCCTAAAATACTCAAAGAAACGAATGTAATTGACTGGAGTTCAAGTATTTACATTGTTGGTATTCATCAAACGACCAAGGATGTTTTATTGACGTCTTTAAACGAATTACAGGCTTGCAAGAGATTTAAAATAGAACACGTCGAGGAATCAACATTTATTTTCAAACCAAAAGAAGATTGTTTAAAATTGACCGTTGAGTAAGTGTTATTCAGAAGTTATATTTCGATTTTGTCAGGATAATTGGAGGTGATGAAAAAATATATGTAATTTTTAAATATTTTTAATCATTTTGCATAATATTTTAAGATACTTTTTTAAAAATCCTCTCGTGCGAATTACATAAAATATATCTAGTTTCAATAAAATTTTCTATGATCTAATAAACATTGACAATTGATTATAGATATTTTAATCCATGAAAATTATTTTAGTATTCCAGAGGAATGTGAAATAAGGCATTTGGACGAATCGCACATCTCGTTAGTCCATTCATTGTGGCGGCTTCGATCGAAAGAATATCCGGAATTGACAAAAAAATATTTAGAGACATTTGTGAAGTATAACAGAGGCGTTGGTTTGTTCTTAAAAAAAGATAACTCCCTAATCTGTTGGATTTTACATAGAGATTTAGGCGGCTTGGGTATGCTTCAAACAGTGAACGAGCACCGACGCAAGGGTTATGGAAAAATTTTAGTTAAAGCCATGGTTAAGCAATTAGCGGAAGAAGAAGATCTGGACTCGTCGACGTTTATCTTGGAAGGCAATGTACCGTCGCAAAAATTGTTTATGTCCTTGGGCTATGAAGATATTGCATCAGGCACTTGGGTTTTCGTTGAACCAGTTGCAAAATAAAATTTTAACGTAATTTGTAAAATTATCACAATTAAGTAAATTTTTTTTATCTTTAATATAATATTAAAAATTTGTTAATCATACATTGATCTTGCGAAAGCGACAGATGTAAGAACGAAATATGAAATTTTCTATCTCTCGATTGTTTCGAAATGTTGAATAAAGATATTCTGCACTGTCTTTTCAAAATCTCTTTTTACAATCGTCAGAGCGAATAATTAATGGACTTATGAATTTTTATCTGTCTGTATACACAAAATTTTCCTGGTATACAATACTTTAAATTTCAGGTAAACGAAGAATCCTATAAATCTGTTATAATTTGATACTTGATAATCAAAGTAATAAATACATGTCTAAAACGCAGCGAGAAAAATTTACATTTTTATAACTACGTTTTATAGTAATAATCTACAAATGTTTGCGCAAGTCTGCTTCGTAAAAATGTATGTGCGCAGCGGAAATTTATTATAAAAAAGTGATATCTTAAATCAATCTAATTGTTCGATTGAAATTCTTATTTTGAAAAATCCTTAAAACAAAAGCTATTACCAAATTGTTAAAAATAGTTCGCTTAGACATCCCTTGTATCTCAGAAATATATACGATATATAGATATATATTTATTATATATAAGTATATATTTCTCGTATGTGAGAAATGTACACGAAAATATAAAAGATTTTGTAAAAATGTGTTAAAAAATATTACTCTTGAATTAAATAATAATACTCGCTGTTATTATAATTCATCTTTTACATTTGCTTCTCCTAATTTTCTGATACTACCTATAAATAAAGGAATACTGCTCGGTTTGTAATTTATGACAAACATAAACGGATGATCAACCGTAAACTCTTCGTAAGCAATCATGCGCCGTACCCGCATTTGTCCAACTGTTGAAAAAAGTCAATACGAAATATTAAGTACCAGTTCGTAAAAAAATTTTTTTTTGCGTTTATTACCTGTCGCGGCCGCAGCTTCTGAACCTTTTTCATCGACCTCGATGAAAACTTTTTGAAGTAATCGACTAACGAACAACGGCTCTTCTGCTATACGACTGAAATTCGCCCTTTCTTCAAACATTAAGTTTATTCCTACCTAAAATGTAAAAATTCATAAATTCACACAAGTTCTGCATAAAATGTTTCTCGAGGTGAAAAATGTACCTTTTGTAATACTTCTTTTAGGTCTAACGTTGCTTCTACTTTAAATTTCGGTAGCACTAACTCAACTTCCTCGGTAGAACAATCTGCTTTTGAAATCAAATCCCAATTAAATTTTTTTTCCAAATCATTTAAACCATATTTTTCTTTTGGAAGTATAATAATAATTTCGAAATCTTCGTTCTAAAAGCAAAATTGTGATTAATTTAAACACATATGTAATGTGTCATAAATATATTATTTCTATCTTACCATATACTGCATTTTTATAAAATTAGCATTCAGACTTTCAATAGAGCCATAAGGTATTTTAAACTTCTTAAACATTGTTGGCACTAATGCTTCAGTACCATCAATGTTATAAAATGTTTTTTCCTCTATTAATTCAGGATCAAATTTATTCAACCAGTTACTTTTAAAATATATGGCATTTAAAAGTATAACTTTTGTGTAAGTATCAATGTCATCTGCAATACATAAAATTTAGTACACTGAAATACAGAAACAAAAAAAACTTAATATGAAAATTAATGACTAGATAAACATACTTGAGTTAATGATGTTTGAAATCTTTCCCTTTGTATTTTCTTTTACCCATGTATTGATTATATCAGCAGAATCAATGTTATTTTGAAAATTAACATTTTTTACCAAAGTTTGATGATTATTTTGGCTTTTAGTCAAAAATTCTTCTTTAAGTACAAAATTATTATCTACATACATAGCATTGGCAATTTTTAATTCCACATTTTTAACAGCCTGTCAAATGTACACAGTGTTAATAATAAAAAAAATTTAATGTTACTTCTTAATATTGAAAATATATTTACATTTAGTACTGTCAGTAAATTTTTAAATTCACTCTGTGCCTTTTCTGGATCTAACAATTTTAAAGCTGACTTCAATTCTTCTTGCGTCACTCCATCAGCTCCATAGAAAAGTAGTGATAAAATAATATGAATACTTAAAGACGAACTCACAACATTGTTTTGAGTATGCTCAGAAGTCAGAGCCTATAAATAATAAATTGAATATATTTTTGTGTTTTAACATAAATTACAGATTTTAATAAAATAATAGAAATCAATACCAGAAGAAAGTTTGATGAAAAATGACTGCAAGACTTTGAAATACATTCAAATTCCTGTTCCATTTTTGAATCTGCACTGACAACCAATTTTAAACTCAATAAAAAACTTATAAAACAGACAACTGAAACAAAAGTTTATAAAAAATATCAATAATTCACATTCTTCGATTAAAGCGTCACTTTTGCTTAAACAATATCCGTAAAAAGTAAAATAATCTCACTGTGAAATCTCGAGCTAGCTCCAAATTGTCTCATGCTCCTCAAACATCTAAAACTTTTGCTGGCCTGTCATAGAGCCGTCTTCCTAACCTGTCAATCAAAACGACACCAACAACCGCCTTGCAAGTCTGCAAAAACAAAAAAGACCAGTGGTATTCCTCAACGTCCAGTCAATGTTATCTTATCATAAGTAAAAAAAAGGCGAGGCCTTTGGGCGTACCGCGCGACATTCGAACACATCATCCACGGCAAAATAGCCTTTTAAAAGCAGCCGACGACGCTGACGTATCGCCCCGCTCCTCTCTCGCGGCTGCCGAGGTGGCGCCGCGCGTGTCCCGTGCAAAAGCCGGATGCGCCGCGAAAAGGAATTATTCATCCGGAGGAGGCCACGCACGCACACTCGCCGATTTGTTATTCTTCCTCGTATGCACTTGGCACGCACACTCACTCGCCCGCCAGTCTCTATACACAGCGCACGCAGCTCGCCTGCAATGCTGCAATTATCCGTTTGTTTGTAGAATAATACACGGGTCGAGCCCGAGAGCTGTCCGAGGGGCTTCTTCAAACGCTTCGAGAAGAGATTGTCATTAGGCGGACTGGTGCTACAAGGGCGTCGATGTCGCCGAGACGTGCTACGTGGACTTGGAGTTGCTAGGGCGGACAGAGGAATAAGTAAGCAGCGGAGAAGGGCGAAAGACAATGTACTCGACGAAGACGCCCAAGTACCGGATCGACGAGTCCGATCTGAAGTGCAAGAACGGCTGTGATTACTACGGTAACGCGGCATGGCAGGGATACTGCAGCGTCTGTCACAGGCTACAGCAGCGAGCCTTGCAGGAGGAAAAGGAGCGAGCGTTTATCCAGAGCCGTGAGAGGTAAGGCTCTTTATTAATTCAAAGCTTCTTGGAAGCTTTGGCCTTTTTCTAGATGCATTAGGTATTTTGTACTAAGAAATTCTCTTTTCTTTGGCAATGGGCAATGCTTCTATTCTGGAATTTTAATGAATTTTATTGGTTTTGCAGTGAGAACGTGAGCCATGTGGAAAATCAACAACATCGTCAACAAGACAAGAGCAAGTCAAAACTGACAGCATTCTCTAGACTCCGAAAGTTGCCTACAAACAAAAGTCAGGAGCCAAAGCAATTGCTTAGAGAGCTGTACAGCAGCAATGCGACGGATCTTCAAAAAATTGAGGCTGATAATAAGGATCTAATCACCATGTTACATAAGACTCAGGTTGCCAAAGATGTCTCCAAGAGGATAAATCAATTTGTTAATGAAATTGTGGATCATAGAGAAAGCAAGAGGATAGAAAAGTTGTCGGATATTACTCAAAACTTCTATCAAAGTTTTTCAAAAAGGATGGAGGAAAATTCTATTTATAAAGGTACATTATAAAATTATAAAAACAAAAATTATTTCTTTTCTTATAATATTAAATTATAACATTATTTTGTGTAGATGTTTCATCTGAAATCAAAGACAGACTTCTTGATTATGTTGAACGGTATACAATGACTATACTGTACAGGCTTCTGTTTTGTCCACCTTACACCAATGATGAAGAAAAAGATCTTGATATTCAAAAAAGAATAAGACAACTAAATTGGGTCAGTGGTAAAAATTTAGAGTGTAAAATTCAAGAAACTAGTGTAGAAGTTAGAGAGCTTGTTTACACATCTATGATGGGTTGGTATTTTGTGCTCAATTTATTTATTATTTGATAATAGTTTTGATTGACAGTAAATTAATGCATAATCTTTATTTACAGATTTATTAAATATGGATGCTGCTAAAGCTCCTCAAGAAAAACTAGCTTGCATTGTTCATTGTTGTAGCAATATATTTTTGTTATTGCAACAATCTGTTGGTGGACCAGCTTCTGCTGATGAATTTTTGCCAGCCTTAATATTTATAGTACTTAAAGCAAATCCAGCAAGATTGAAAAGTAATATAAACTTTATCACAAGATTTTGTAATGCTAGTCGTCTAATGACTGGAGAAGGGGGTTATTATTTTACAAATTTGGTAAGATTTTGTTTAAAGTACATCCATGATATATTCATTACAATAATAATTATATTGTTTATTCTTTAGTGCTGCGCCGTTTCTTTTATAGAAAGTTTAACAGCTGAGTCATTAAATATGACAAAAAGTGATTTCAATGCGTATATGTCTGGAGAGAGAGTACCAGCTAATACATGGGAATCAGCTCTTATGATCTGTGAAGTAAGATTTTATATAAATCTATAAACATAAAAAGACAAAAAAACAACAAAACATTACTTAACTACTTTTAAAATTTTAGAATTTGCATCTAGTTTGTGAAAGTTTAACAACATTACAAGAGTTAAAAGTCGATAATGATAATATGTTACAACAAGCTAATGAAATGAAGCAAGACATGATTGAATTCCGTGAAAAAATAGAAACGAGCGTATCGGCTGCTATAGAAAAATCACCTCTTATAATAACTAAAAATCAAAAAGTCCCTACAAATATAGACTGTGATAATGAAGATTGTCCTGAATTACCTTCTCCAATAGTACCAAGGGTAATATTAATTTTTCTCATATTTCAATTTTAATAATTTTTATAAATAGATTATTAATATGAATAAATTTTACAGATTTATACCCAGCCTCCTGAAAAAACGTCGAGTAATGATTCGTTATCAAATCAAAATTTGAATGCTGTTATTTGTAAAGAGTATTCAACACCATCACCAACATTTGACTTTCCCTTATTTGGTAGCAATTACAGAATTGAATCTGGAAAAGGAGATGATAATACAAGCCTTATTAGCTTAGACCCACACAGTGACAACATGAGTAATGACTTTCAAATTCCTGAAAAAGGCACACCTAGTAGTTTACTAGATGATCTGCAATACGCAACTGACAATTTACCGTCTCCTCTTAAACCCACAGCTACTTTACATGAAGACTATCATGGCTTCTCAATTCAAGGTTCTAATATTCCTACTATTCCTTGCAGTACTGGAGACTTGTCACACAATTCAAACTTTTCAGAAAAGGATTCTGATAGTTACTCTCGGTATAATCAAAGTAATAAATAATCGCTTAGAATTTTCTTGAACAGAGTTTAAAAAATTTGCTGCTTATAAATTGCTAATCTATATCAAATTATTACTTCAAAAATATATATTGTATTGCTTTTGAAAAGTTATTGTTGTAATTAGTAAATTTTATAATATAAGTTATTTATTTACATACATTTTAAAGAATATGTGTATAATGTGTACATAAATAATAATAGTTATTAAAAGTTATTAAGTATTTTTTTAAATGTTTAATTCGTAATTGTAAGAGATAGGAATAAACAATAAAAACATAAAAATTGCAGGAAATCGTTTATTTTTATTTTATTATTAAAACTAGCATGTCAAAATACACCATTTTGACGCTTTCTATACACTTTTTTTTAACAATTTTTTTTCTTTTTTTACAAAATACAACAGCTCGTCTTCTACAGGACTCTGTAATTTGGGCGCTTACAATATAATAGGTAGTTATATATATTATCAAGCTATTTACAAAAATTGTCTTAATACAAACACTTAATAATTTACAATTGAAAACAATTTTACAATATCATACAAAATGTCTTGTAACAAAACGAAAACATAATCCTGTATCACAAACTTGTATACTTGATTTATATAAATTATAATGGTACAGTTAAATAACTAATTACATTAGCCACTTAAAACAAGTAAAAATTGTGTTGCATTGTACAACATGGAATGTTATGTTTAGTAACTGGTAAAAAAGAGCAATAAATACTTATAATAATAGGCAAATTTACGAATGGCAAGTAATGCCATGACTGCATTATTACAGTGCTATTAAAACCTAACGCGTTCGCCAAACTTAATTATTAAATGCAACGACGTCACTAAAACAACTCTAATTGTTGAACAAAATTTTTCTACTGAACACTTATTATTATCACCAATCTTATTTACAACTACCCTGTTAAACTAATTATATTTAACATTGCACAATACAAGCTTTTATCAAAGTCTAGCAAAAGCAAAATTTGGTATAAATTCATCTTTTGATTTGTTTGAATTCGCGTTTAAATTTAATTTGTTTACTTTGTAGATATGTATCAGATTTTTTTTAGTTAAATCTAATTATAAAATAAAAGTTACCATAGTATAAATTTAAATAAAGGTACAATGCATATTAATAATTAATTGGAGTTAATGATTGTGGCAAATATGGATACCTAAAATTTTAATTTTTTACAGTCTTTGTAGAATCTTAAAGAGCAAGTACTAAGTCATTTTCATTGACACATGTGATTAATAATTAAGAAAGTATGTATGATAGCACCTATAGAAAGATTCAAGTGTGCTTGTATTTCTGGCCCTATACAAAGATCAGAAAAAGACGAACAAATTGTTATTATTGTCCATCTTGGAAAATTTCTCTGATCACACTTTTTACAAGAGTATTGTCTATACAAAATTACAGAGTTGTTTAAGTAATTGAAATAATATAAAAATAATAAAAAAATCAAAAATTCTATCTACAAGCGTAATTACATTTTTTAAATTAAGTATATCCTTTCTGTTTTTAAGTTGTTAAATACTTTTCAGAAGCAACTAATAATTGGTGCCAAATAATTAAATTTTTGAATAAAATGTAAAAAAAAAATATTAAAAGTATTATTTCATGAATATAATTCTAAAACTTAGTAAATTATTAGTTGCTCAAGGTACATTAATCTTTTTTATATTTAGTAGAGCCTAATCTAATAGTATCTATAAAAATAATTATTTAGCGTGTTGTAGGAGAATTAGTTATGTGAGGCTTTTTTACCACTCATGTAATCTATCCATCGTTCGGCCGTTGCTGCAAAAATAGGATCGTTATCGATTGTGTTCAGTAAAAGGAGTTGATTAACGTGAGTCGAATGGTAATCCCAACGGGCCAAGTTTGGAGCTGTTTTCAATGTAAAGTGGCGCAAATCGTACGTAGTACCCGATCCTGTATCAAACAGAGTCAACATGTTCTTTAAAGAGTCCATGCCTTGGTCAAACAATTTTTGAGCCTCCTCTGCATCTTTGCCTGATGCAATGCTCTTCAGGTCGTACAGACCAATAAGGGAGTATATAAAACCGTTAAGAATAAATGATGAAGGCGTTGTTGGGTATTCCTCATACCATACATATTTGTCTAGAAAATGAGCTGCTACGCCGCCTTTATTAGAGGGTATTCGAAAAGGCCGTAAACCTCTGACAGCTGCTTGTAAATATTTTTCGTCGCCCGAATGATAGTAGGCACGAGATAATACAGAAATAGCATGGCCTTGACCCATGCTGGAATACCTAGAACATTTATAGTTAAATTTAATGAATGCACATGCAGTTTACATGCTTAATTTAGACAATATTGAAACATTATACATGTATCTAAGTCAATATTGTAAAATCTTACCATCCAGGTTCAAGGACAGCCATTCCGGAAAAAACTTTTCTTTTCACAGGATTAGGCCATCCCCCAGAAGTAATGTTCTGATTTGCAACAAACCAACGAGCTGCATCATAAAATTGTTCCATGTGTTCACTTGTTGATAAAGTGACATTATCAATCATCCCTGAACCATTGAGTATAATCCTAACAACTTTTAATTTTGATCTAGAAATTTTTCTCTTTGTTTTATCTATAAGACTTAAACCTTTTTGTAAGTCAATCATTAAATCCCTTGTTAAACGCCTCCAATGATTGTATACTTGTCCTATTCCGTAATAAATGTGATTATTGTACGTATATATTACTAGATTATTAGTTACATAATGCAAGTAATACATGTCTTTTTTCTCTCTCATTTGTAATTCAACAGTGATACTGCCGTTATCTTTAATACAAAGATCAAGTTTTAGCATAAGTTTTAAAATGTGATCTAGTTTTATTGAAATTCCAGAAGAAGAGGTTTCTGGAGTTGCATATTTCATCACATAACTATTGACTCGTTTGTCATAAATCCTATTCATAACTGAACCCTGAGGTACCACCCAATCTTGTTTTATTTTATCTGCATCTTCAATAACTTTTTTAACAGATTCTGGTTCAGTCAAATTTTTACTGTAATGAGACAAGCCAAATTGTGCTATTTGAGTTGGATAATAGTATCCTTGACTTTCCCATTGCGTAGATATTGGTACACCATCAACACCACTGATGCATTTAACTCTTTCTCTAACTTCAACATTGTAATTTTCAAAAGTCATAAAAACTCCTCTCGAATCATATTTCACTTTTCTGTCAATAATTTTGGAATAACTGTGGTACCAGTGGAAACGCTCCAATCCATCGTTATTTACAATTTTCCCATAAATCTAAAACAAAAGCATAATCATAAATTTTCCAAACAAATTTTATTTTTTATGAAATAAAAATGACAAAATTTTAGATTACCTCAAAGTAGTTACGTATGAATGAAAAAGGAATATAAACTTCATCTCCCTCCTTACGACAGCTTATTATTTTTCTCTCATTGATTAAACAGTCAATTTCTTGGTAGCTAAGCTCATTGTTTGAGTGCTCCTGTACACGCATAACATTATAATCAGTCCACGGAATGCTTGGATCCCCATAAATACAATTAATACAAGAGTTTGCTCACCTTGTGCTGAAACTGCGATTTCCAGTCGGCGTTTTTTATGAAAAACGTACTGCTGCAATTGTTCCACGAGGTAAAGATGGAACTGAGAACTCCGACGATTAGCAGCAATACGAGCGTTTTAAAATTGACTCTCATCATCATGTACAACCTGTTGTTTGAAAGCCATGTTATTAACGCCCGGTGAAGCAGGTGTAATCAACAATGACAAGTGCAGAATGACAGACGAGGTGTAGGCGAATTAAAAGCAAAGTATAGACGTATACTCACATGATTGCGGGTATTGAAATACTCGATCGGCTCGGCGGAGGAGTCGATGAGCATTTTAGGGCGGCGTGAGCAAGCGGTGTGGCGCGGTCCTCCTATCCGCCTCCGCAATCCGTCTAAGCAGCAGCCAAGCGGCGGCGACGGCGGCGTTACCTGGTCTGTCGAGCCGAACGCCCATTATCGCCGCAGGCCATGCCGTCGCAGGTTGCCCTCTCTGCCCCTCTCTCTCTCTCACTGTACACTTAACTTCTTAACAGAGCGCGGCGCGCGAGGAATGTCGACCACCGTCTCGGCCAGCAGCCTACCCTTCACTCCCTCCCCTCTCTATCTCACCTGCGTCTGCTCTCTGCAACGTGAGTCTGAGTGTCTGCGTGTGCGCGCGCCGCGGGAGCGCACCTTTTGAGAAAAAGGAGCTGCTGCTGCGGTGAGCAGGCTTGGTCTATGCGGGTGTTTTTGGAGCCGTCGACTCCAACGTGTAGAAAAAGAGCAAGACGTTATATACGCGCAGCCTTCAAGCATCGGAACG
>JAPYYQ010002651.1:0-31018 GCA_030522585.1 Anagyrus pseudococci
AATGCTGGTGTCATGTGTCGTCACGCTTGTCATTGTCATCACGCAAGGCAAAAAAAGTTATTGAAAAAGTGCTTGTTACAGCTACTAAATTTGCTAATTATATTCCCCAATACATAAGAAACTAATTGGTTCAACTCAAGCAATAAAAATTTGGTTAGGATAAAGTATATACAATTCTTTTAAAAATGAGTTTTTTTATATGTTTTCCAAAAAAATGCCCGAAAAAGTACTTTTTTGTGATAATCACCCATATAACTCATAAACTATCATACAAATTTCACTCCGTTGATTTGAAAAACCAAGTTATCTATATTTTCATAATAAAAGCTAAATATAAAAGTCACTAGCGCACCAACAACAAAGAGTTTCGCATAGTTTCCGCGACGAAAGCCGATACATCACTCGCTTATATAGAATGTCAATCGTGCCTGTTACATCGTAACCAACAGATATTCCAGTCGCGTCGAAAACGACCGGCATTATATCACCGATTATCGAAGCCTCTCCGTTACGATGTCACACGAGAGAGAAAGAGAGCAGAGCGAGAGCCGATCTCCTCCATAAGCGTTTGCTTGCCGCATGCATAACAACGAGCCCGCATAGCATTTAACGTTGTCGCGCTAAAATTTTCACCGCAACCTCGCACACGTACACAGCCTCGACAATTTCACCTTTCACCTCGTAACTTTGATCTTCACCAATTTGCGATCCGCGAATTCCAGCCTTGCCCGGGACTCGTTAAACCTACGCGTCCTTGTCCATAAAAGCCACGCAAACAGGAGGAGTTTGATCGACGCGCCCGAGAGAGAGGGAGAGAGTTACAGGACAAAATTAATTAGACATGTAAAGTCCGATAGCGGATCAAAGCCCGTTTTTGGGATCGACAGGCGAGGACGAGAGCGAGAGAGGCGAGGAAGAGAAGAGAACGCGCGGTCCGTTGCTTTCAGCGGAATTCATTATGCGCGCCGGTCACGAGCCGCTGATTAAGGCGCTACGATGATTAGCCGGAACTGTGCGCGCGCGCGCGCCCGCGTGTGTGCGCGTGGGAGGGCCGCCTTTGCGGATGACGGATTCGCGCGCTTGCCACGCACGGCTGCCTACGGCGCCGTCAGCTTGCTTTATTGCATCGACGGCTGACCCTTCCTTTCACCTTCTCACTCCCCCCCAGTCGATCTCCTCTTGCCGCTTGGCCGCTTTGTTCGTTTTATGCCGATCCTCTGGCGCGTCGGCCGAGACGCCTAGTTGCGGTCGCAATTCGAAACGCGAAAATGATCGGCTTCCCTCACCCCTCGTACAATGGACCGTGAGGATTTGCAAGATACTTTTACAAGATTTTAGTAGGAGGAGATTGTACGCGATGTGCTGGGAGGGGCAGGCCTGCGAAAGCTATATCGCTCGGGTTTGTGGTGCGTTTTCGAATTTCGAGGCGCGAATGCGATACTTTGACCGAGCTTGATCGTTAAGGCGATTGCGAGTGAGGGAGAGGGCTAAAATATCATCGCGTCGTTCGAGCGTTAGTAATGGAACGCGACGCTTGCGGGCCGAGGGAGCTCTGGTAGTTTTCAAGGTCAAAGGCGCCTGATTATCGAGGATACGCGCGTAATTGCGAAGGACATTTATGAGCCGGGATATAAATTCGCGGGTGGGATTGATCCGAGAAATAAATCGGCGAAATTGTGGGAATAGATGGGGGGGGACGAGTGTTGATATGGCGATTGGGCGCGGTTAAGCAGGCCTGTAATATCGGCCAATCATCCGCTATGAGCGTTAATAATAGCATGAGATTATATTTTAAGTATGATACATTTAACTTCATCCGAGAGAAGAGAGAGAGCGGCAATTACCGATGAGTATTGGAAATTGCTATTTCCAGCATGATGAGGTTAATACATGTAAATGCGGAGGTGTGCTTCAATAAGGCATATTCTCAGGATCAGCTTTAAATGACGTAAGGCTGCCCAAGTGTGTGTATGTGGTTACAGTTATAATACGAATAACAGAATTTCAAATTCCAAAGTTTCAAGTTGCTCCGTTCGCGCGCGCGGTATTATAGCCTGTACCCATGAAAGATGTTTTTTTTCTCATTTCTTCGCGAGAGAATAATAAAAAAAGAGGCAGAAAATGGTTATATTCGGCAAAATTTGCATCGTAATTATGCAAATTACAAGGTATAGCACGCGCGGCAAAGTTACCGCGCGAATTTTTGAGACTGAATAATAGTTTCGTATATCCGCGCAGAAATGCCGCTGCTGCTGCCGGGATCTCTCCGAGTTTTGAGCTCGAAAATAATATCGGCCGCTCGATCTCGCTCCCGCCACGCGTGTCATGCAAATTCTTACGCTTGACCCATCGCAGCCAATACTCTCTCTCTCCATTGCCCTATACACCCACGCTTTGCATCCAGATATAGCCCCGACCACCCGGCATATCTCCTACAAATGGCTTTAATTAAGTTTACATATAGTATAAATACTACTATATAGATATAGATATACATATAGCTCGCGAGTCTATTCTATTTACGTGACAAGTTTTATTAAAGCTTCGTTTCACAACGAGAGCCTACACAACAGCCTATATACACGTACACACCGACATCATCGCATGTGGACGGCGTTGGCACGTGTGTGCGCTGATCTCGGCGTGAGCGAGGGAAGGAGGAGGGCCGTTGTACCCCGCTAGATGTAATAGGTTTCGCTGAGCGGGCATTCGCATAATTAACGATAATTAACCCGCGCGATGTTTGATTTAAATGGACGTATTTTATAACTGTTGATCTGCAGCTTAATGTGTCTATATAAACACATAATTTCTCCTTTTTTTCGCGGAGGCGCTTAATTTTCCGTAATATTCGTTTAATGAGACATGCTCCGGGCTCTTCGTGTAACGCACGTTGCGTTACAGAAAAAAAACACATATAGCCGGGTGTTACAGTTAATACGCGCGCGAGGCAATTATTTTCGAGCCGCTGGATTTAAACGAGCAATCAATTTAGTCCTATTATGAATTTTCACAACTAATTTTCCATACCGGATTAATGTTAAATTAAACTTGTAAAATGTTGATATACACATGGATACGCTACGAACAAGGTGTAAGTTGCAAAAGTATGACGAATAAAATTTAATGCGACGTCCAATCGATATGCACGTCCGAATGTAATTAAGGGATTACAGAAAGTAATTTTGAAAGTAATTATTGTAAAATTGGATTATTAAGGATACACGCGGGCAAAATTTATTTTATAATTATGCCGCATTGAATATTGATATACGACTGCGCGCGCGAATTAAATGCTAACATTACAAATGATTCTGCACAAATACCTTCAACAAAGTTCATTTTAAATTTCAAACTGATATACCGCTGTTGTAAAAAAATAAGACCGCAATTTGAAAAATCAGCCAAGCCCTTTCGCCCGCTCAAAAAGAAAGAAAAAAGTCAAAAAATAAATCCAATCTTTCATAAAAATCCCAAGCTCGCAATCATTCACTCCTAATCCCCGATAATCCATTTACGAGATCAGCAGCGCAGCTCTCCTCGCAAGCGCGCGTAAACGTGTTCTCCACTCTCTACGGCAGCAGAAAATAAGCCACAAAAGAACAGACACTACCTATTCCCGCATGGCACGATAGAAAGAGAGAGAGAGAGATGGAGGTCGAAAAGAGAGCTCTCGGAAAATGTTGCTTCTCCCCCGCAGTTCGCTGCCACCTCCTTTTCTAACCGCCAATATCCCTTCCCCTTTCCTCGTCCCCGCAGCGTTCCCGGATGTATCAAAGGAAAGGATCACCGGGGCGCGCTCTCGCGTGCTTGCCCGCGGAAAACTGCGCGCAAGCATGGGCACGCGCGCGAGCATAAAGGGAGAGAGCCCCTACGGCTGCCTAGCTTATACCATCTAACCTCTTTCCCTCTCTCTCTCGGGCTCGCGCGCGACAGTCACAGCCTCTCGCCGCTGTCCGCGGAGTTCGTCTCTCCCTCTCTTGAGTTTGGAAGTTGGCCTGTCCCCGCCCCCGACGTGGGAACGGCGACTCTCTCGCGCGACATGCATATATATATACGTGTACACAGGGACTTTCGCGTCGAAGTTTCCGGAACTACCACACATAGCGAACAATCGAGACCCCCGCATCCCCCTACAGCTCCCCAGCTGCTAATAGAAAGTGACTGGCGTACTTGATTCCCATTTTTCGTTTTTTTTTTCACGAGATTCTAACCCGCGAATGGATAGGAAAGAGAGAGAGAGGCACGCCCGGCTGCTCCTGTTGTGCTGTTTATAACTCGTTAATTAATGGAATTGTTAAATTCGTCAAGGGATACGCGCCGAGGAGAAGAAAGTTTCGCCCTGTCGCGGATGGCCCGCGAGCGCGCGAAAAAGTACTTGGGGCTTTTGAATAAACTTTGTCGGGATGGCGCGCCCGGTGTAGTGCTTCCAACTCGAGAGGGAGAGAGAGAGAGAGAGAGAGAGAGAGAGAGAGAGAGAGAGAGAGGACGAGCTTGAGCGAACGAGAGCGCGTCCCGTCATTGTGTTTGTATGAATGTTAAATGAACTTGAAACTCATGAATGCCCGCTATGTGTGCTTAAAGTTTATTCCGTTGCGCACTATTCTTTTTTCTTCTCTTTTTCTTTCTTTCTCACTTCCTTCCTTTTTTTTCAAGCAGTTTTATTTGCTTCTGGGATGAGTTTTCGACGTTGATTGGATTATTATCATGATTACATCGCGCTCTCTGTCAATTAATTAAAAACATCCAGCCGCGAAATTTATGTATACGTTGTACATTCCACGGCCGATTATAAAGAGACTAAAAATTCCGGCTTAAATAAAAACATCGAGGGAATGGGATTTGATAAATATATACGCATTATTTTCCATTATGTGCCAGTCAGTCGTACAACTATTTGCCTCAAGCTCAAGGTTACTTCCCTTTCCCATCGTCGAGAGAAAGAGAGGGACTACATGTATTACCTAACATTACGCAAACGTGCGCGCCTCTTGCAAGCGTAAACACATACGAACACGTACGTATATAACAGCGAAGAGAAAGAGAGAGAGAGAGAGAGAGAGAGGAGGAGAGAAAAGCAAAACAGAAGCAATAATCCGGCTCTAATCAAACTCGTTTCACTGGCACGAGCGCGCGCGTATATATATACCTAGTTGCGCACGCGGAGGAGGTAAAATCATCGTGGGGTCCGGGGCAGTTTGCAGCGTAAAGTCCAAGATAAACAGCAGACGAGGTGTAGCATGGCAATAAGCGCGCCGGCCGGCCAGGATAACGGCCTTGATTCCACACACTCGGTCCGTGTCTCTCGTGTATAGTACACCTATCTAGCCCTGCCCCGCCCCTTCGTCCCCCTTACAATGGTAGACTCGACTCGGAGAGACGTGGGCGAGGAAGCGCGAAGCGTAGAGGCACGCTATACAGACGGTGGCGAATAAAAGGAGATAGCCGCGGCTAAAATCATAGGGAGAAGCCCATAAGGCTGGAGAGAGAGAGAGAGAGAGAGAGAGGAGAGATGCAACTACTTCTCTTAAATTGGATGTTTGGATTGAACGAGAGAAAGAGAAGGAGCGGCGTTGTTAGCTTAGCGATGCTCTCAACCACCCCCTTTTCCTCTTTTGACGCGTTATGTTATTAGCGTGCCTCCACCCCCGGAAATTAAGAGACTCCCAAGAGGATTTCAATGTGCGATCTATAGTTTACGCGCTGCTTATGAGCCGCTCTGTTTTTGGATTATCATTTAACCGAGAGCGAGAGCTTTGCTCATTATCGTTGTTTTGAAGCGCGCACATCGCGTATGCGGAAAAGAGAGAGGCTCACAGCACAGAGACAAGCTCTTCTCTGGTTACGACGAGAGATAGAGAGAGAGAGAGAGAGGAGGTGTTTACGGACAGGACGCGGCCGGCTGTATGGAAATCAAAAGCGCAATCGGATATATAAGCGCGTCTCTGGGTCTTCCATTCAACAAGTTGAGGATAAGCGACGCTCGCCCGCCGCGGTAATAGAAAGAGCACACGCGATATTGCTCTTTGCGCGCGCATCTCGCTTATGGGACATTTCGGTAACGCGTTAGTATTTCCATCTGAAAGATATTGCGCTTGTATTGTTTTTGCCGCTATACGTGTGTGTAAATTTCCCCACGCTATGTTCCGCTTCTACCGTCACGCGATACTTTCGACTTTCTGGACATCAATACCAATCATGCGGCCTGATCCTCGAATTGAGATATGCATGAACACACACGGGTGTGTTGCTTGGGCGAGATGGTGCAGTTGAAGGGAATAGGATAAAAGAAGCGACTGGCCGATCTCTACGCTCTCTCTTTTTTAAGACTTCTCGAGTCTTCCACTCTCCTTCTTTCTCTCCTTCTCGGCTTATGTACTTGGATTTGGCTGTCTTAGATTTCGTCGAGTTTGAAAAACATCGCGCCGGGCGATTTACTCGCGTATCGGCTTCCAGCGCGATAACGTATACGTACACGTGACTAAGCAAATAATACGCGTCCTTTTTTGCGCTGTTGGCGCTGCGCTATTTGTAACGTTGTTGAACAAAAATAAAATTTTCGCTTACACATTGAAAAATAAAACAATGTTACACAATGGCTTATCGACAGCCGTTGGTTTAGTTTGGGATTAAAATATAAAAAAGAAGAAAATAGTATAAATAAAGAACGGGCGGATGAAACTCGTGTTCCGCAGACGATATAGAGCAAGACAAACGAGCGAGTATCCGATTGGCACAAGAAGCCGAGCGGCGCCTCGGCCGATTCTCGCGAAACAAAACCCGTTCGTGCAAAAACGCAATTAGCCAAGTCGTCGAGGACGCGATCACAGCTCTTCCTCTCTCTCTTTCTCGAGCAAGACAGAGCGAACGGATCTCGAGAATTATCGATTATCGCAAACGAAGGAAATTTGATTAATCTTCCTTCGTTACACGCAAACATCTCTGTACCTAAATATGTATGTGTATGCATGTTCATTTTCCGCGTACAATAACAATGTTGCCTCCATCGATGTGCTTTCAGCTAATTAATTTGCCGCATAGGGGATTACTTGTAGTATAAGCGCTGCAACGAAAAAAAAAACGAAGAAAAAAAAATTGCGCCGCGTCGACTGTTTAATTAAAGTCCCCTGGCAGGGAGGTGATGTTTGCTACGTTACCGCCGCTGAAATTTAATTTTCGCGCGGACCTCCGGGTTCAAGCGCCAGATGAATTTAGCGACCGAACTCTCGCGTTGTTGAAAAATATTGTTTGTAACGCAATAATTTGCAGCAGTTGTGCTCGTTTTTCTTTCTGTCTTTTATAAAGCGTCATTTGAGGATAGGGAGATGCATACAGCTGGATGTCGATTATGTTAATTGTCGTAAAAGAGAAGTTTCGCGCGCTTTGTTCTCTCATAATTGCATTTAGCTCTGGCAGTGTAATGTTGTATCAAAGTTTTAACTAAATTAAGTTACTTTTTCCCCGGTATGGAGGTGGTGGTGGGGGAGGCTGGAGGGAGGGAGAGGCTGAAGTTACAATTAATTGAAAATTTATTCGACCACTTTGTTAAGAGTTCAAATATTCATGCCAGTCGTCTAATTAAATTGTTTATGCGAGTTCAGTGTAACGGAAGAATTTGATGAAAAGCGCGGGAATTCTCTGTCGAATTTTCGCGAAAAGTATAATTACATCGGTCCGAGGCTTTAATTTTCGCTGGGCCAATCGTCTGGCATTGCATATGTATAGTGAATGGAAACTGAATGTATTGAATTGCAATAAATAAAATTTTATCTAATAAATAATAATGTGAGAGACAAAGTGAATAAAAACAAAAAATAAAAAACAATTATTACGTGAACTACGTACTTTTCAAATTTTAAATAATCTTCTTTTTTTGTTTTTAACTACTTGTCATTTCAGTTCCCTCGTAACGGCGATCAAAACTTATTCGACAAAAAAGAAGTCAAATCAGAAGAATATCAGAAAGGAGATATCAGGTCAAGAAGAAAATACGGAATAAATCCGAAACTTTAAAGTCTCGGAAAATCTCTTGATAAAGTAGGATTAACTCGAAAAACTCGAGGAGAGAGAGAGAGAGAGAGAGAGAGAGAGAGAGATGAAAAAAAAGAAGGGGGGTATATAGGATCCCCAAAGAGTTTCAGGGCATGTTTTGTAAATAATTTCCCGTACAGTCCCTCTCGTTCTCAACAAATCCCAAATTATACATTTATCGCGGAAAAAGCCGCAATATCTCAACGCAAACTCTCGTGCAAATACATACATAAAAGCTCGATAGGAGTGTGTGCTCGAGAACAACGCGCCGTAAGGACCTTGCGCGAGCAGCGCATAATTTATCAAGCAAGGTCAGCAGCATGCTCTCGCGCGCTGTGCATATCGCCAAAATAAGAAAAACGAGGTGTATCAGCAGTAGGCATAAAAGCCAATCAGCCATACGAGAGCTTTCTCTATCTCGGTTGCGACTCAATCTCGTAGCAAGAGACGGAGCGAGGCATAGCGTCATTCGTCTTGGCGTTACTGTCGCTTTAATCGCGAAACCGCATTCTGGAATTCGCGTGTCGGAGCAGCAACAACAGCAGGCCGACCTCGTCGCGGTGTATCGATCTCGTGTTCTCATAAATATATATGTGACCGTGTGCCTCTGTGTGTACCGAGGCGAGGGCGGCAGCTGTTTATACATCTCCTCGCGCTCGCTTACCGAAGTGAGACCAACATCTCGGGCTGGACGTACGTATATAGGAGCAAGCGCTTAAGGAGAGCGATCGACTATCACCCTGACCTCTCTCTCCCTCTCTTTTTCTCCTCTCCGCCTCCGCTGAAGCTATTGCGGTCTTGAACCATTTATTTTAAAAAAGAGTCGGTCGAATGCAGTTTAATCGCGCTCTTAGCTGCTCGACTTTTAAACACGAGCTCGTTTATTAGAGTTAAAGATGCAATAAGTACATGTCCAGTCTCTCTCCCTCTCTACTTTTTGCGTGCGTTTATCGAATTTAGCAAATTTTGTCTCGTGGATTCGATGCTTTCGCTCATGGGTCTCGCGAACAATAGAATTAGCGCGCGTTTGAATTTTAAATCTCAACTGTATCCCTCTCTCTCTCTCCCTCTCTCTCTCTCTCACATGCGCGACGCAAACGTTACATGCATTCATAGAGATCTATGTCTCTGATATTTCTCAATTCCCATGAAATATGCAAGAACAAAAAAAGTAGAGAGAAAAAAAAAGGGTAAAGAGCCCCGTGCTCGGTGGTCCTTTTTCGTATTACACGTACGACAATACCGATTTACAAACAGCGCCGCGAACTACTATACCTCGAGATCGTGCGGCTGAATTCCCCTCCAAGCCCCTCTGTCTGCCTCTCTCGACTCCAAGCACCCAGAGCTCCGCTAAAAGGCCAAACGCGAAGCAAGTACACCCACACACTCGAGCGCGTATAATACACCACGTGTGTACGTCTCACACGGACACGCATGCGCGCATGTATACACCAAATGCATATATACGTATACTTGGCGGTGGAAGTGCACAGCTGCGCGCACTCAGGCAAGCGAGAGAGAGAGAGAGAGATGCTTTTCCCTCCACGGATGCGAGAGCGAGGCCTCTCCTCTCCCCTGTCTCTCCTTCTCTCTCCCTCTCCCTCGGTTCCTATGGGCACACACACACACGTATAGACAGGCGCAATGTTGGCCTCGTCCCTTTTAAAAGCGCTTTGGCATTTATCGGGCGCGCCAAACTTGCGCAGCGCCGCGACTTGTGTCTCTTCGCAGCACGACTGAACACACCCGTATTATATATATACTACGCTACGTTGTGAGACAGCGGTGACCTAACGCGAAAAGTTAGACGCCACCAAGTTACCTCCTTCCTCTTCTGAAACATATATAGATACACATTTTCAATGTGTGCCTCGTGTGACAAGAGCCGGGTTGAGAATTTCCACCGGACGTGTTCTCTTATACATCAATAACTTACTTATATATAAGAATAGCGTATCTGGCTGTTGCATTGCAAGAAATCTTTTTCGTTTTTCATAAACATGTGGAACTGCTAAGGTGCACCCGGAAATGTCGCAAACCCAGCATTAAACTCCGACTTGTTCTCTATTTACATCATGTCACCTATATACGACGATTATAAGTCGCTGCAGATATTATGCACAAAAGAAGCCGATTTTTCAATATTGTACAAGGCCGCTGGGCGCTCTGTCTCCCCGTCGAACTCTTCGTACCTGTAAAGGTTCGATCAACGACACCGGGTCTCTTCGTCCCGCAACAAATCGATAGTTAATCAGAGAGCCGGTAATCTCACAGCGTGCTCTGCCCGTAAAGCAAATGCCGTGCAACCCCTGTACCGGCCCTCCCCCGCTGCGGACGCTCTCGAGAACAATCAAAGTGCCAGAGCACGCTCGCACCCCTCCGCAATTGCATTACACGCGAGAGCCGTTTACGTCATAACCCACGACCTCCCTCCCTTCCTTTCCCTCTAATAGTCTCCTTGCTCTACCGCTACGATTTTAGCAGCTAACCGTATTTTGAAATGAACCAGCCGATCACTTGGATCACTTGGACATTTGATAGTTCGTTTGGTTTGCCTTTTTCACCGACGCCTCTCGCCGACTTATACCGCAATCGAGGTTTCGAAAGAGGAATCCAAAGGAGATACGGGTTTGACTTTCCTGACATTTATGTTTCGAGTGTGTATGCAACGGGTGTATAGAAAGATATCGATGGAAAAAAAGGTCCGTGCATATAGGGGTCGTAAGGTAGATATCGGTTCAATTAGGGACCAGCTATTGCCGAAGGATAAAAGGTGTTTTTGGAATCTTTTGGCGGTGGTCGCTAGTTTATGGATGCAGATAAGTGCAGGGGATTGTTTCTGTAGGCGCTAATTGCGGAATGAATCTATGTAGGTGCATAACGTAGGGTTGCACAAGACGGGACCTTGAAAGCTTTTAGAAAACGTACGCTTCGCGTTATCGGTCGAGTGCGAAGTTCAAAAGAAAATGGTTCTTTCTCTCTTTCGGGAATTTTTATAAAATATTCGAGGATATACTCTTGCGAAATGCGACGTAGGCGGATACCGTTGGCTTGAAAACTACTTTGACGAACGTATGGTCGTTTGAAAATCAATTTAGAACCGCATTCCTTAAAGAAACGAATTATCAGACTTTCAAAAGTGCTTGCTAATTTTGTTGTTTTTTTTTTCAAAACCTTTTAGAAGGATCGCGACTTATTTGATTTAATTTATTGGCCGCGCTATTCGTGCCGCGGCTTATACACATTCATGACGTTGCGAAAGGTATTTAATTTAGAGAAAAAAAAATAAACAACGATCCAGGTATATGCGCGCCGCGCGCGCGTGTGTGTGAATAACTCGCTTAGCATTAGAATAAGTTTGCACATTATCGTATAGACCTTGACAAATGTCATCGAGACTGTTACTTAATTGAGATAAAACAAACCGGCCTCTCTCTACCTCAATCTATAGAGTTAATGATTGAATATTTATAAGACGTTTATAAACAGCGATCGGCAATGCAAAACGACCGAGAGGGAGAGAGAGAGAGAGAGAGAGAAGAAAAAAAAGAGAACGAGGTAAGAGAATTCTCGAGCGTCAGAGAAAATGTAAGCGACTTACGAGCGCGGCATCGTCATTAAAACCTGTTGCGAGAATAACTCTCTCGTTGCGAACTTTAAGTTGACGATCTTTTAAAAAGGCACATGCCGCCGCCTGCGCGTACAAAGAGTAAAAAGACCCCGAGGGAGAGAGAGAGAGAGAGAACTCCTTGATCGACTTGTCCAAGAGCCTTCTCCGCCCCTCAAATTTTTCAACTCGTTAGTACAGTTCAATACTTTTCGCGGTCATTAAAAGTTGTTTCGCTTATTTTTCTTTTTTTGCAGTTTACTGTCTTACGCATACCTCTCCACCTGTGCTATGCACATTCGTATATAAAGTTCCTCTAATGGGAGGCAGGCACTTTATAGTTCTGATTTATGAAAGCTCATAAACTGCATGATCAAAAAGAGAGCGGGAGGTTATTATAAGAAAAACGTTTTGTCGTCGTTGTCCGGCGATAAATGGCGGCAGCCGTGCCTACACTGTTTCAATTCGAGCAAATTTGTTCACCAACATTGTCAAAGCCAATCATCACATTCTCTCTCGACTGCGCGAGATACGTATATATACATTGTACGTACATTCCGAAACGGAGACAAAAAATAGTCGTGCAAATGCGAGGTAAACGTCGGGTTCTATGGCGGAGCCAAAGCAGCCTTTTTATATTCCCGAGGCTCGAGAGGAAAGAACGTCTCTTCTGTTAATTCCAGATCATCCTCCTAGAGAATCGCGTCTTGAATATTAAAGCATAGCCAAGCGTCCGGTTCCTATCCGCAGGATTCCATCGACTCTCCTCCCCCTTACTTCATCCCTTTCTCTTTTCTTGCTCTTGTTCTCCTACGTACGTTTAATTTTTACACTCTGCTTCGCGGTTGGTCCATTGTTATTTGCCGAGATGAAACTGCGATCGCGGATTGGTCAATAGCGGAGCTGCGTGTACCTTGCGACCCGTTTACGCAGCCGTATTTGATCTTTTTTTGTCTTTAAAGCGATAAACAACGGATGATGTACATGATAGCCAAGAGGGGGGGGAGATTACAGTAATTCCCGAAGTGATATATATAAATGTATATTCCATATAGCGAATAATCCTTTAGCCGAGTTTTATGAAAGATTCATGAGCGTAACGAGTGGCTGCTCCTCGAGAGAGAACGCGCGTGCACTTTCCGATTCGTCTTCCTGTTTTTAACAAGCTGATGGGGATATTGTAGTGTGGCCTGCACACACGCACAATCACAACCGAATGTACAGGCGAAGTAATAATTCAATTCGCGTATATAGGAGATACGCAAGTACGTCTAATGGTACAAAGTAGAAAATCTCCCTCTCTCACTTGTGTTTCCGCACACGTCACGGCAAATTAGAAATCGCATTCGAACATCCGACAGATGCTCTCTCTCCGCGCATGTGCCGAGGTACGAGAATATTTATACAATCTGTATACCCAACGAGTAAGTGTATTAACGAGTCCAGCTCTCGTGAGGTAAACGAAAAAATGCAGCGGCTGCGCCGTAAGCTGGAGCCTTGGTGTTCGCGTAATGTGTCGTTTTTGCCATGTGTGTACGTGGGGGTGGAGCAGGGGGGGGGGAGTGGGAGGAAAGGAGAAGAGTGGATGCGTTGGCGAGAGGGAGAAGCCGACCTCGGCCTGCCGCGTGTTATTATGCGTATGTGAGCGAGGAAGGACGCGAGAAAGAGAGAGAGAGAGGAGATCCTGCGTGCGCGTGCGCGTTCGCCGGGTCAAGTTCAAGGTCATAGAGTCGAGAGCGATTGATGCGAACTGCTACTTCGATACGCCGCCTCTCTTTCTGGCTTAAGAGCGCTTCTTCGACGTTTTTTTTGGGTTATTGCGCGACGCAATTCTTTCGAGGGCTTTGTGTGGGTCGATTGACGTTGAAAGAGAAAGACAGAGGGAGATAGGCAGCGTTTCGCGCAATTCGGGCTTCGTGGGTGTGCCGTCGCCGCCGAGTGGATCGCCGTGTCTTCGAGTTGACGGATTTGGCCGTCCGCTAAGAGATCATTCGCCGAGTCGAATAATATTTCTATCATATTAAAATGCGAATTTCTCTTTTTTTCCTCTCTTTCTCTCTCTTTCATTGTTTTATTTTCGTTGCGGATCGGAGGAGTGGATGATGGATTTTAAAGCGGTATATTACGGTTTTTTTCGATTTTATAGCTTCGAGAAACAATCCTCGGGGCCGGTGGAAAAATCAGCCTTAGAGGTCGTCTTAGCGGTCCAGATGCTTTACAACGGTGTATGGAACGCAATCGAGGATTTCAAATCCGGAGTGTTCCGACAATAAGCCATCAGAAGAGGAGAGAGAGAGCAGAAGGGCGTCAAGAAGTCGCGGTCAGAAGAGCGCGCGTCATCAAGCCATCGAAAAGCCGATTCGTCGAGAGAGAAAGAGCCAGGGGGGCCGCCGTCGCCGAGAGAGCCGTCCGTCTCTCATTTTTATCTGCTCTCTCTCTCCCTCGGCGCAATGGCCCCTCCCTTGCGGGTGCTTCCTTCAGGATTGTCTTTCGTCCCTCTCGGCCACTCTTCCTTCCTCTCTTTCGCCGCGCGATTATCTTTCGAGAAACGGGTGAAAGAGAAAGAGAGAAAGAGAGAGAGAGAGAGAGAGAGAGAGAGAGAGAGAGAGAGAGAGAGAGAGAGAGAGAGAGAGAGAGAGAGAGAGAGAGAGAGAGAAAGAAGAAGAAGAAAAGTCAAACTGCCGGCGTCGGACTGCCGGGCGCGCGCGAGAGCGCACTTATATATTTTCGCGGACGCATATAGCGCAGCAGCTCGTCACCCGCGCGGCCCTCTTGCTCTCCCGTCTGTCCGATATATGCGCTTGCTGCGGGCCAGAAATATTCCCTCTCATTCCTGATGTACTCTATATACGCCCCGGATATGCTATCTCTCTCATATTCTGGGGCTAGCCCCCGCGGGCCTGGATCTTCATCTCTCTCTCTCTCTCACTCGCCGTTGCGTTTTACCCTCGTTACACACAGCTAGTTATTTTCGTGCACTCGGGGTTTAATGCGCTTTTCACTTTTGTCTACGAGACGACCAACTGGTTATATTATACGCCTGCTGTCGCGCTGTCTCGCGCTTGATATTTTCCGTTATTATGCTTTTTCCAAAATTATTTGCAACCTACTTTTGCAGCGAATTCGCTTGGAAATAGCGTATCTCTCTCTCGCGTTGGACATTTTCAGAAATGCGTTCTGCATGTGAATTGTTCGAGGGAATTACTATTTACTATACGTAAATACCTTTGGTCCTAGCAAAGGATTTGGAGTTTAATGCAACCTTAGTGAACCTTAGAAGGTGATGTTTTATAGTTTGTCGAAACGGCAAATCGAAAGACGAACGCGATGTCGACTGGTCGATTCGAAGTGTATAGCAAGCAACTTTTATAAAAAGCCAGACGAAGTGCGAGATTCCATTCCGTAGCCGCACCTATCCCATACGCACTCATCGCTTATATAAGCAAATCTCGTGCGAACTAAATCCATCCGGTCTCGCGCCTTGTTCTACCGGTCAGTTCTAGCGTAAAAACTCGGCGTAATACGCGCGTATGAATTTTTACGAGGCTACGTACACGACATTACGTAATGGAGCTTCGACCGATTCGCGACACGCGGCGTTGGACGTGTGTGTGCGTGTCGCACAGAGCTGTTCCGCCGTTTATTCACTGGATTAAACATTACCGAAAACGTGACAGCGACAAGGCTCTCGATATATGTGATTCCCAGGCTTGTCAAACAGACCCGGCCTTTTCATGTATCTATATGCGGGAGTGCGAGAGGGAGAAAGGAAGCAATATAGGAGATGGTATGTACGGTGGCGTAACGGGGTCAGCCGTTAATTCAATAAAAAGCGATTGCTCTATTATTAACGTCATTAAGCGGCATCGGGACTAATTCATCTGTCTCTCTGTCGCTCGAATTTTCACGCGCGCGCGCATCAATAGAGCTGTAATGGGAACGCGAGCTAATGCATGCAGTGCGCGCAATCGAGCAAAGCAGCTCTGTCTCTCGTCAGTTATCCTGTCATCTCTGCCAGTGCTCTCCCGAAAGTACAAAAATGAAAAATAAACAAAGAAAAAGAAAACGAACAAGTTTGCTGATCTGTGTTATCTGTGTGTGTGTGGATGGTATGTCTGTACCTGGGGCGCAGTTCTCCTCGTAGCACGTCATCGCGTCGAAGCGCCTCGTCATTTTTCGAATTCCTCCGGGCTAAGGAGAGCCTATACGAGGGCGGCTCGCGCAGGCCGAGCCAGCAGCAGCCGCATTTCGGTCAGTCTCCCCTCCTGCTCCTCCGGCTTCTCTCCCAGGTAGTAGCAATGCCGCTGCTGCTGCTGCTCGTGCCGGCGGTGCATTCCAACGGCCACAGGCATGACTACGAGTCAGCGGCAAGGTGCAGCCGGCTCATCACTATAGACCCGCACCACCAATACTGCCCCCCGCGAACTCCATCACGCCCTGCGCACTCGAAATATAGGCTCCCCCCTCCACTCCGGCCCGGCGATAAGAAAAAGGGAGAGAGGGAGAAAGAGGCACTAACGCGCACTGAACTTGTCTGCGGCTCTGGCACAGGTACAGAGGAGGACAGTAGTTGCTCGGCTATTTCGAGCAACCCGCGCGCGCGCGCACTATATAGCGACGACGGGCCCTTGGAATGCGCGCCCGGCTTGACCAATATACCGGTGTGGCACCGAGCAGCCCGAGCAGTACAGTCCACGGGGGCAGACACACGCGCGCGAGCGATCTCTATATCGCTGGTCCGTGCTCCACAACCTCGGATACACTACTGCCTCTCCGCCGCGCTGCACTACGTCGTATATACTGTACTCTCTCTCTCTCTCTCTCGGCTTATAGTGCGCGCACTGCGTGCCGGCGGCCGCGGAGCGATATTCCGTGTGTATAGAGGGCCCCGATCGCTACCGCGCGCCCGGAGAACGCTCTCTCGTCTCGGCTGTACTCTCCTCCTCCTTCCTCGATCCTCTTGGTAGCCCTCCCACTCTCGCACACCGTTTCTCTCTCTCTCTCTCTCTCTCTCCCTCTCTGGCTGAGCTCCGTTGCTTGAGCTCGCTTTTGGCTCTCTCGCGAGCGCGCGTGCAAGAAAGAGAGGCTCCTCTCTGGCAGTTCCTTCTCGGCCCCTTCCCTGCTGGCGCGCCGGAGGAATGCCCCTCTACCGTGCTCCTTCTCTCCTCTCTTTCTCGCTCTTTTGCGCCTCTCAGCTCTCTCCCTACTACGTCTCTCTCTCTCTTTCTCTCTCACTCAGTCTTTATTCCGCTTCGCTAGCTCTCCTCCTGCGCTACAGCCTGATGCCGGCGCGTGGTATTCTGTACGTCGCCGGCTGCTGCTGCCGCTGCTCCGAAACCCTCTCCTCTTCCCTCACTCTTTGCTCCGACTGTATATATATATACCGCTCCGCGGCGCTCTGATTGTAAACCGCGACTCCCCGTGAGTGTACTTACATATATATATATATGTGCTCTTGACTATACATACTGGCTATACACGCAAACACATTGCGCGCTGGTCCGACACACACACACACACACACACACACATAAGTGTGCTTACTCGCGCGACCATACTACTCTGCCGCCGCGCGGCACCGGCGACTTTGTCGGCGAGAACGTATAAGACTTGCGCCTATGGCTCTCACTCTCTTTCTCTCTCTTGCAGCCACCATGCTGATGGCAAATAATTGACGCGATTTTATAAAGCGTTATGTGGGCTATGGCTAAGGGAATTAAGCTGTGGGACGACTTTACGAGATCGGGCTGTTGTCGCTAGGCTAAAGTAAAGCCCGTGCAACCGATTTTCATGTTTATGGGGATTGAATTTGTTTTTGAAGTTGTAATTTCCTTTTTTTTTCGTTTGATTATTGTTTTTTTAGATTTGGTGAATATCTAATGTAAGGAGTTCATAATTATTAGAAGATGGTCATTGCAACGAAGATTAAAATTCAAAAGAACCGATTTTTATGACATTTTTAAGTGGTTTGAAGAAATTTTAAAGTTGTATCGAAAGATAAAAGGTAAAAAATTAAATCTAAACTTCCCATACATAATAAGATTTTCAGCTCTTCTACTTTGAAAATCTCAACTGCAGCACTTAAAAAAACACCTATAAAAAAATCTAAATTTTAAACTAAAGCCCTAAAACCGATCTTACAGCTGTCGAACGATTCTTCTTAGCAAAACCTACGCCTGACACCTGTGCGCAACAATCCGGTGGTAGTACGAGTATGGGCCTATATACGAATTAGGACACGCGCTAGATCGGCTCGAAAACTCGGCTCTCTCGATAAAGTTCGCGCGATCTTTCTAGAGGCCAGCATTAGCTCTCGCAACCTTTTGTTCATTGTTTGGCTTGGCGCTGTAAAGGAGAGCTGCCGCTGTACGATAGAGCGTGCGCGAGCTCGTGCTAATGCGCTATATACACCACAGGCGAGATAGAGCTTGGCGCTGCCCCAGAGATTTCGGTGCGAAATAATCGGCCGCACTGACTTCTCTCTCCCTCTCTCTAGGTCGAAAGGCTAATGCCTCCGGATGGGAAAAATAAAAAGGAATACACAGCGCCTCGCGTGGGCCGAGAGTAGTCTTTTTATTCATTATCTTTTCCCTCCCTTTTCTTTTCCTTTTCTTTTTGTTGTTATTAACAATAGCGTTTAGCGTTAAAGGGAAAGCGTCCGAAAAGCGTTGCTCAGGGCTTTGAGCGTCTCAACTTCTGTATAATGGAAAGCTTTGAAAAATTAAATCTCCGTTGACTACAGAAATCCTTAAATAGCAATGAAAAAGATATAGAATCGAAAAGAAAGCTTATAAAATGATCATTATCGTGGTTACTATAGATTATTTAATGTAGTTTAAACATTAACACAGCACATATTCGTTAATACATGGTCAGCAAACAACAAAAATCATGAGGTTTCCTCTAACCGTATCATAATCTTGCTATCAAGCTTTGAGCTCTGATGAATCTGAAAACCTAGAAAACTGAAAGTAATCTCTTAGCATCTCTCCCACATCGTTCCAGCCTCCACCTATACTACCTCATCGCATAATTTCTTCATCCTTTCTCAAATACCGTGATGAGAGCGAGTGAAGGAGAGAGAAAGAGAGGGAGAGAGAACTTCTTCACTCTTCCCCTTGGATCTCCGATAAAAAGGAGTGACAATCTCAGGCGTGCCGACGTCGAGTTTCATTAAAACTCATCGCAACGAGAAAGAGCGAGTGAGAGAGAGAGAGAGAGAGTGAGAAGCGACGACGACGACGGCATCAAGTCTCCGTCATTAACCAAGAGAGAGAGAGGGAGAGAGGCTTCTCTCACCGCAAAAAAAGTTGAGAGACGCTCTGAGCCTTTGGCGGGGTATATGGTACAGAGGCCGCAGAAATCTCAAAGTTTAATTCGACCGGCGCGAGAGACGTCATCCCTTTAAAAGCTCCGCTCTAATTGATCAGACCGAGAAGGGGGAAAGGGGGGGGGGGAAAGCGGCGTTCGGTAATTGCGCGAGGGAAGCCTCGAGAAAGAGAGAGGAAAGGGGTTGGGGGGTTGGCGGTTGAGTAGGAGGGGGGGGGAGTATAAGATCCTTTTCGCGAGAGAGGGAAGTGAGAAACGAGAGCGGCTGCTCGCGTATAATCGGCCGAGTGAATAATGGCGGCGATTAAAGGGCCCCGCCGCCGATCGCCTATACCGCGTCCGAGAAAGACTGAGAAAGAGAATTAGCCCCCTGCCCTCTCCCAACCCCTGTGGAGTCTTACCCTGAGGAACCGAGAGGATTTCGCTTCCTTCGGCATTTTGCCTCGAGATCTAGCAGCTCTTCACTTGGAGCTTTCTCCCTTATTATTACCCTCGGACGATGTGTGTGTGCTTTCGGCTTCTCGAACTTGATTGTTTTCAATGATCGCTGTTTTAGCCAGAGTTTAACGTGTGTATACGTGTGGCAAAAAAAGGTATATCGCATTGCTGAATTGAAAACGTTAGTTTCGGTTACCGGGGCAGTAAGTAATGTAGCATAGATGTACATTATACAGGTTGAGCGTATGTAGCAAATGATGATCGCGCGTATGATTTATGCCGGTACGCACCGGTACGCATTACAGCGAGACCGCAATTTTCTGGGGTACGCTGAGCTTTCTGATAACGAAAGAAGGTGAAATTTACCGGGGCTCCTCTGCAGAGCTTTTGAAGATAACCGGAGCGACTTACGCATGCGATACGGTTGGTGTAATTTGTAGTTGGGGAGAAACTGCAAGCGGCGACAATTAAATTGGCCGTTGCGGAAGAAACGAAAGCTCGGTTAGTCACGTCTCTGCCATGTCGTTAAAGCACTTGTTCAACGGCAATGTTAACGTACAACACGAGCTGTTGAAGCCTGCATTTTTAAATGCTAATCACCGGGTGATGAGCTTACGTTTGCTCGTTACTCTGGATATAATTCGAATGGAATACGGCGCATTAAAGGCGCACCGCTCATTACGGCTGTCATTTCGCGCGTGACTCGTACCAACGGGTATAACCCGTTTTAGCGCGCGGCATCGCGGAAAATCTTGTAATTCGAGCGAAGATTACGCTCGTCCCGCGGCAAGACGTCTCGTTCTCCACCCTACAGACGCCGTGTGGCATCACTCTCGTCACGCACGAACACCTGTCAGCCGCGGATATCGGCGTAGCGACGTACCAAACCTCCCGCGTATACAAAGTCAAAGGAATCTAAATGCGCATACACACGCTCGGGATCCTGCAGGCTTGAAACGCCAAAGTTGGGGAATCGAGCTTGTGGAATAGCGCTCTCTCTCTCTCTCTCTCTCTCTCTCTCTCTCTCTCTCTCTCTCGAGCGTCAATCAGCTTATACGTACCATTAGCTTTCGACGATCTGCCTCTCCCCAGTCAAGTTGAGCTTGTCTCTCTCGGTTTTGCCAAGTTATGCAACAGCGATCGTTTCGACCTGTCCGCCTTATCTCGGTTTGAAGAGAGAGGGAGAGAGGTATTAGAGCACGAGTATCACTGTACTTGACCCGATTACGCTGGAATGAAATGAATCAAGCTTTTTTTTTGGGCACATTCAAAGAGCCCATTTTCCGAATGTGTTTACATAGCAGTTTGGTGAATTTTTTCAAAAATTCATCAGAGTCGCCACCGGAGAGTAATGGCAAACGTTGCGGCAAGAAAATGGAATTTCGGCCGAGACAACGGAGTAGGAGAGCCATTGAGCTTTTCAATGACAATATTGCGTAAGCTATCGAGAGTCAGTTATACACATCAATGGCGTTAATCTAAAAACCAATCGATATATATATCTACAGACTCCAGATGAAATCCCCCCAAAAGTACCGCTCTTTGCGCAATGCTCGATTTTCAATTTTCCGCGAAATAAATATTGCGGGGGTAGGGGGCAAGAGGAAAAATAATCCGAGCCTATAGATAAATAAATCGCTAGCTCGCCGTGAATCTCTAGAAAACAGTTCTCGATAGCGCCAGGGGTAAAAAAATCTTCGCAGCGGGTGTATCAGATTACGGAAACTTTCACTCTCTCTCTTTCTCGTTCTCGTCATACTGCGGATCCACTCGTGCGGTGCGTCAATTGACGCGCAACCGACGCACGATCGTCCATCCCGCGCAATCGAGTACAAACGAAATAAAAAAATAAACAAAAGAAAAAAGAAAAGAGCGTATTGGAGAAAGACAAAAAGGAGAGAAAGGCCGACGGAAAGTCGCGCCCGTTTTTCCGCAATAGCGCGTATAAACGCGAGAGCGACTGCCCACCGGACGCGTATATATGCACAAGCCCGTAAAGCGTATGGGCGCGCCGGAAGGGTCGCCTCTGCTCGATTTCTGCTACTCCCTTGTTGGACGGCTCAGTCGTGCGTCGGTGGCGATATTCTATCGTGATCTGTTCATTGGACATACGCGTGTGTGTGGGTGTGTGCGCGAGGGTATTGTCTCTGCGTATGGTTTTCCATTAAGCTAGGGTTATTACTGGCCATTGCTGTACGGGGTTACATCGACAAATGGATTTTTTCAAAGATTCTTTTTCGTATGTTTAACGATCTGTGGTAACAGGATGAATCGGTGGGATTTGATGCTGTTTGTTGAAAACAAATCAAAGAGAGGGGAGGCAGTTAAAAAAGTGATTTTGATGATTTTGTAAGTGATGTTTCGACGAACGAGTGTTTATTTAAAATAACCGATGGAGCAACAGATCATTAAAGAATGAGAAAAAGCAAGTTCTATAACTTACTGCCAGCACGGCTTATTTTATGTGTGTACTTGACCAACATATTTAGTTTAACTCACCGAAAATTCCCAGAAATTTACCAAAAAAAAAAGTGAAAAAGAAAAAGAAGGTAAACAGTAATGAAATCTTGCGAGCATTCGGCAACGATACATCTCAAGCGCAAAATCTCAAATCCGCTTATTTCATCAAAAATGCACGACTGTCACATTCCGCTTGCCCTGGCTTCTTCCTCTTCCCTTTCCCCGCAAGCGATGTCATTGACCCGAAAGCCATTTTTGCCCTTCGCCAAATTTCGATACAGCGGGAACGATCGCGGCGCAATGAAGCACAAAGTGAGAGAGAGAGAGAGAGAGAGAGAGAGAGAGAGAGAGAGAGAGACCGAAAGGGGTATATAGACGGGGGGTAGGAAAAAGTAAAAACCAGAGACTAAAGAGAGAGAAGAGTGTGGGGACGGGAGGGGGAGGCTGTGCGGGGGAACATGTAGTGCACGAAGGACGTATAAGATTGGAAGTCCCGTCGCGTACGCGGCCGCTCACGTACGCCGCGCAGCGACCAGGCAAAGAGGGAGTAGGAGGAGGAGGACGAAGTTGAACCGATGATTTCGACGTGAGCACGCGCCTGAGAAAAGTAAATATAGCTCGGCTGCCAAACCAGTTTTCTCTTAAAATAACTCGCGATTCGACGACGGCAAGCGTACACACACGCACAGCGGGGCGTATACACGTGCGCGTGCGTGTGTTTGTACACGCGTGAGAGCGAGTGGCTGTTCTGGCAAAGGAGCTTTTACACACCTTCGCCCCTCGCTCGCTCCCCTTTCTCCGCGCGCGAAAACGCCCGCACCGAGATGGGCCCAGCGCGCGGCGGCGGCGGCGTCTCGCGTAAATCTTATTTACGCCCCCGAGAACTGGATATAAATTACCGGCGTTTCGTCGCTTCTTAGAGCGGACTTTTATTCGATATCCCTCGTGTGCCCTCTCCCAGCGACGTTAAGCCACACGTCTACGTGTACGCTCTCTCGTGGGTATGCGTGAAGGTTCGAAGGAAGAAAACTCGTAAGTTTCCTATCGGAAATCGCGTTATCTTCTACATACAGGCGCATATACACACGCGTGACGTCGGGCGTGTAAGCACAAATTTGAAAAAGAAAAATATCCGAAACGCTTCCGGCGTCTATAGGCTATAAGCTATAACTCGCATATCTCCGGGAGGATCTTCCCCTCTCTTTCTCTCTCTCTCTTTGATAATCTCGTTATCGCTGGGCGAGAGGGAGTTATTCGCGAAATCTTCGGTAGCCCGTTAGCCGCAGCGGCGCTTTTGCAAATTGGAATTCCGAAAATGGTCCCGCCACACGGAGGCCCAACCCTTCGCTGTTTTATGCTCTTGATTCTCCTCCTCCTCCGTGGTAAATGGCCGGGAGAAGAAAAATTGACGAAATCAAATTAAACGTCCCGGAAAAAAGCGTACACTGCAGCGCTCTTTCCCTCTCTTGCTCCCTTCCATTCCCTTAGCCTCTGATAGCACGAGATCGCTAGGGCGCGCGCGGCCGTAGCAGGGTTGGATGAGGGTAGGGGGGCAGTACCGTGGCCGAAGTGCTCGTGAAAATTGGATTTCCTCAATTTGCCTGCAGTTGGAAAATCAGCAGGAACGCGCGCGCCTATACGTAAATATCGCGCGCGCGAAATTATTACACGGCAAATTGCGCCCGGATTATTCTTTCTTTTATGCGCATTCCTTCTATTTCTTTTTTTCACCGAGACATTTGCCTGGATAAATTTTTCGAATCGAGCCTTTTCTTTTACTTCCCTTTGCGAATCGATTTTGTGTCTCCGCACAGCTTAGCCCTCCCTGCGCCAATTGAAATATTTGACAAAAGCCAATACGTCCGTTCGATAAACAACTCTACTCTTTTCTCTTATGGAAGCCACGAAAAGAAAAGGGAAAAATAACGGAGTTACTTCACATTACGTCTTTAAATGCGAAAACAAAGGCGGCCCGGCGTACAACGAATCCAAGATCGAATCGAAACTCCCCGGGAGAACACGTCACGCTTCATCCACTGGCGTATACACTTGACTTGAAAACCGAGAGCGCAACTTCATGGTTGGCCAGATCCACTCGAATAAGAGAGAGAGAGAGACTAGTCTATTCCACAACAGCTCGCTTCCTCCCCCGACAGCGAATAACAGCTCTCTCTCGCGAGAGCAGCGAAAAGTACTTCCTCGCCTGTACAGCCTACACATATAGCTGTATGTAGAGCCCAACGAGGGAGGCAAAGCGACAATGTAAATGCAATGCCAGACAGCCTGTTTTTCACCCCCACCTCCCCGAGCTCCATTTCTCCCGAAGCGATTTGCATATCGTCGTCTTTACCAAAGACCGACTTCGTGCGTCGACTATTACGCGCGCGCGGGCCTGTACAAGCCGCATAAGTTTCTCTCGCGCCTTAGACACCGCCCAAACTCCCCCGCCACCCCTTCCACGCTGTACTCACCTCCATCCACCTACTCGACCCGATCAATTTTCCCGAAAGTTAATTACAGCGATGCTGCGAGAAGTTTGAAGGAGTAGACGGGATTATTGCTACCGAGATAACCGCCGAATATTGCGTCTACTGCAACAATCATGCAGTCTTTCTCTTGTTTCAAGACATTATTAATAACACACGAGAGGGTGAGGCGCGAGGGGAAGATTGAGTAAATTTGAGTTGAGCTCGAGAGAAAAATGCGACGAGGTAATAGGGCGAATGGATATCTTCCACACCGAGGATTAAAGTTTTAAAAGCTCTTGAATATTCCGGGAATGGTGTGTGTGTGTAGGCCGGATATCCTGGAATTGCATGAAATTAGAAGAGTGAAATTTGCATTTGATATTTCGCCGCTGTGTTATACACTCGGCGCTCGCCCTACTCTCGCTGGAAATCGTAGCGAGACCCTAAAATTTTTTCCTACGCTGTTCTTATTAATAAAACTTACACATTCAGCCACTCGCAGTTAAACTTCTTATTTTTTTTAATGCAATATATACGTATACTTTATTTTACGTAGAAACAATGAAATCCTTGGGCTACCACCAACGATGTACATTTAACATTTTCACTTCGACACTCTCGCGCGCGTGAGATACAATACGCTTTAAAACGAGACCGAGAATCTCAAACTTTACTGTGAGGGGTGAGGGGGGATACATCTCAGGCGTTTTTACCGCGCCAAATATATATAACGACATTACGAATTCGCGTAAAATCTCCGCGACTTTCAAAAGCCCCGGGTCTAACTTCCCCGCGGCATAATGAAGCTCGAGTGAAGAGAGATAGAAAGAGAAAGCGAGATAGAGAGATACTATAACTCGGACCTTTCCTCCCTCGCATTTTGATTCCCAACGAATCATATATACCATTGCTCCTTCCCCCTTTTCCGAATTTTTCCATTTCAGCAATATATTCGCTACCGCTCTATGTATATAACTGAATATTAGCGAAGTCGCAGTTAAGAGGTGGGGGGGGGGGGGGAGAGCTAGTTCTCGGGAGGCCGTCTCGCGCGATACATATTCATCCCCGTAAAATTTCCCAAGTCTCCGCGCGGATGTAGATTCTGGCCTCGAGCGCATCAGCCTCGTGTCTCACTTCCCCTCCCGAGAGAAACCCGGGCGCCTTGTATTAAATATATCAGTCTCTATTCCGCTTAGAGAGAGGCTATATACACGCATATAACGTAGTCTTATACTTAACCCTTGTATTTATACCTTATCACTCCTACCTCCTTATACCCACGAGATATCATTCGACCTCTTCCATCCTCGTTTAAAATATCCCCGGGACAAATCGCGCAACTCCCGTACAGGGCGCTCTCAAGTTTCTTGAAAAAAAAATAGGGCGATTCGTCATAACGACACCATCAACCTTTACGTCTTGCTCCCTCTCTGCCCCCAGCCACCGTGGCATATGTATACATATAGACGTAGGCGTCTCTCGGAGATACGTATAATTACGTCGTTTGCGTTGGGAAGCTCATTACTCGGCATCTGCTCTCCGCGTCTCCTTGCTTTCTCCGTGCGCTCTACTCCTCCTCCCCCGCAGCCTCATCCCCCCTTGGCTCTTGGAGTTATCCTACTTTGTTCCGGTCTAATTAATACGCACGTGCGCTTGGCAGAGTCGCGCGCGCGAGAGACAGAGACGCCGGGGCAAAGAGAGAAAAATTCATCAAGCGCCGAATCTCTCTGCTTGAGCGCAGGCGACGAGATAAACATTGCGAGATAATGGAGAGACTCGATCGAAAATCGTGCCGTGTACCGCTGGAATTTTTGACGCTGAATGTAAAACGCGAAATAAAACTTTATCGATGAAAAGCATTGCCTTTCCGAACGTTACCTTATGGGAACATTTGGTTCGCGAGTGTGGAGACGAGAAAGAAGACATGACAAGTGCGCAGGCAGAGTGAAAAGCGAAAGATAGATGGATAAGTGATTAGGCGGGGGTGGAAAGGCATAGGAAAGCAGTCCCGGTATAATTCAGGCCAGTCTCTGCAGTACACCCCCAGGGATATGCCAATCGGAATTGCGCGACACTTGCGCGTACCCTCCCTTCCCTCTTTTTATATTTTACTCGATACGCATCTTCTTCCCAAGTCTCGGCTGTTTCTCCCTCGCGGTGATGGTATAGCAGCGATATTCGAGCTGTGTTCTATGGGGATACACGAGCATGTGTGCGCACACGTGTATATTGTATACGCGAGAGTGCATATCGTGACTCTTCGTGAACGCGCATTAAATCTAATGCGAGACTCGATATAAGTATCTGCTTTTCTTCCGTCTGCACACTCGCGGTTGTATCTATTTGACGGGTAAACGAGAAGGAGGGACTGCGCAGGATATTGCGACAGATCGATTGATACTTGCAGCTCGAGAGCAGACCTGCTTGTATACATACACACAAGTGCGTATGTGCATGGAAATGGACGTGTGTGTGTCTGTGCGTGATTGCCGCGTAATTTATGGCTCCGGCTTGTATTGGCTTTATGATCGTTCATTGTGCCTATTGGTTGGCGCTTAATTAAGCCCCTCCAGGGAGCCCGTGAATCGGCGAGGGCTGTAATCTTATCGGCGCCTCGCGGAATACTCGAATCGTTTTTTTCTTTCCTCTCTCTCTCTCTCTTTCGTCCGTATGTACGCGCGTATGACTAAACGCTCGTGAGTCTATACGCATGAATCGTGCGCGTCTGTTGGCTAATGTCGAAAATATGCGATTACTCTCTCTAACTTTTCAGATGATTCGCGCTCGTTTTTCAAGAGGATAATATTTCGGGCCGAGTGTGACGGAAGTGAATGAGTAGAGCAGGTTCCGTATGCGCCAAAGCAGGTGTATTTTCACTAGGGAAATACGCGGAGATGTCGTGAAATAAAGAAAAGAGCGTTTGTCGGTGAATATATACTTTTTGCAAATGAAATAAGATAAAATTGTGCTGCTGACTTTCGGCGTGAAATTAAAGGAAAATATACTTCACGAGCGGACAATGATGATTTGCGATTTCAAAGTGTTGTCAAATGCAGTGAAGAGTCTTTTTTTTTTGGTGTATTTTTGGAATATCGTTTAAAACTCCGAGAAGACACTGTCAAGTCGAATAAAACAGAAGAGAAACATTTTTATTATAGTTTTTAATGTCATTATAAATAATATCGCGTGTTTTGAAACGCAGAGCTTTTCTCAAAGGAAGCACCTGCGATAAACTTTATGTAAATATAACTACGAGTTATGTTTCTCTCTCTCTCCCTCTTCGAGGCTGCAGTAAATGAAATATTTTAAAATAAAGTCGAAGAGCCCGCAAGCTCCGGTTAAAATTAGTAGGTAATTCATTTTTCGATTTGTCATTTTTTTCTCATCACCCCGACGCATTTGACTCATCTCCATTTCAAAAGGCACCGAATGAAGGCAAGTAATACCCCCTTCAACGTGCAACTTTATATAAATCGCTTTTGAGAGATTCTATGAGACTTGATCGTAGGTTGCGCTAAACATCAATTACCGTCAGCTAAGCGTACGTTATTTCAGAAAATCGTGCGTACTTTGTGCATTGAATTTTAAATTCTTAAAGCTCGCATGCGAATATATAAAGAAAAGTTTTTAAATAGACATGCACGTCATCTGGATTACCGCTTTTCTTTTAAAAAAAAAAGATCTTACCGCTTTATCGTTCGACAAAAGAGTACTTGAGTTTTCTGTCATTTGCTGATATGAACATTTTTTCTTTCTTTTTTTATTCAACGCATCGCAAAGGATTTTTTTGTACAAAAAATTCTTTTTAAAGGACCTTTTGTGGAAGCATTGCGAAACAAAAAGAGCAATAGAAAGAATAGCTTCCGGACTGCAGGACTGCACATGCTCATTACGCGCGTAAATAACGTTTGCTCTTGTTTAATCATCAGACGTTCCTTTCTAAAAATTCGAACAAAAGCCGAAGCCTTCCGAACTATGGTAAAATCCAAGAATTCTATCAACAGTTCGACGCGTTTAATTAACAAAAACTCTGTATATAATTACACATTATTTTTCATTCGACTGTCTACCCTTCCGTGGAAAGCCTCTAAACAGCAAACAATAAAAATTTCCCCTCATTTTCGACATAAAAAACCACGACGCTCTCGTGATGATTAATCGTCATTAACCGGACGATATCAAGCGGGACGCGTCCTCGTGTCCGTTTCCCCAGAGTCCGCAGCTTTGTTTTCCCTCGAAATCACAGTGATTCGCTTAGGCAGCCTCTTTCCCTCCATAATTTGACTCCTCCCCCGGTATAAGAACAAGGGCGAATTCCGGGAAGGGGGCGGTAAACTCTCTCGCAACAACTCGCTACACTCCCCGTTGGAAATTCCGGCTCTCGAGCGCGACGATTATTCGATTATTCGAAACACCCCGATCTGCCCCCTCTTTGGGAGGGGCCAATTTGCTCGCACAGCTGAGAGCCGCGTAGAGAGAAAACGTTCGAGCATAGAGAGGGAGTGCACGGACAATACGCGGATGCACGGACGGTTGGTCGGGAATGGCGTAATTGCGTGCTCTACCTCGGCCAGATGCCTCACTCTCCTACTGCACGTGTGCGCTGCTACAGTAGCAGCCTGCCTGCTGCCGGTGCCTGCTCAGCCGACCTATACACTCCCGATCGGTGACCGGTTGCTTAATTGCCGTGCGATTTAAAAAGGAAAAGAGAGAGTAAAGCAGAGAACGAGGAGGAAAATGTAAAAGCTCTCTGGCTTGCAGTCGTACAAGCGTCTACTATAATGAACCCGATTTTGATTGCTGCGGGAACGGACGAGGTTTGGTAGAGAGAGCTGGTTGACCGGACAAACGATTTTCCCTGTGTGACTTCTTTTTTTTTTATTTTTAAGAAAAAGTGACGATTTTCATCGGCGACCGAACGAGCGCTCGCTCTGACGGTTGAACTTTGACAAATACGCGCCCTGCGAATAATCCGGGAGAGCCGATATAGGAGCGTAAAGCTTTGTCCGAGCGAGGCAGAAGAGCGATAGAGAGGGAGAGAGAGAGAGAGAGGGGGGAAGGAGTCGCGGACATGCAGGGCGCGTAGTATTGCATTGGTACAAGAGGGCGTGCCTAATGACAGACGCACACGGACAGGTGCCAGTGTCCAGCGGGCCATAAGTCAGTCCTGCGAAAACGATCGGGTTCGCGGATGGGGGGCACACTGGCAACGATGCGCGACAGTTCGCGTTTGTGGACGGTCCTATACGCACGCTATCTCTCCCTCTGCGCGAATCAATCCAATGCGGTGCCACAGCGGCTACTACTATACGTGCACGCGCATTTTCGACCTGCTGCTGCTGCTGCAGGCTCGCGTGGATAAGACCGACTAGTGTCTACTCATCCCCCGTCATTTCACCTCTCTTGTTTCCGCATCGTAATGAGCGCGTCAATTTATACGCACCACCCCATGCCTATAGAGTACGCCTAGTACAAACAGACGACCAAAGGGAGAGAGAGGGAGAGCTAGGGGTCGTCGTAACACACGCTTGCTCCGCGATACCGGTTGAATTTTGCGATGCGGTTAGCGGCTGGACCATCGATGTATAGCAGCGAGAATGCACCAAGCGAGAAGAGAGAGTTTGAAGAACCGATATAGAGAATAGCGAAGCAAGTTTACGGCTGTATTGCGCGAGAGAGCTTCGATATATTGCGTACGCTCTCTACGCTCTGCACAGAGAGCAATGCGTATATTTTTCAAGCTAGCCAGCCGCGAAAAAGCCACCGCGCGGGTAAATAGAGACAAAAAATTCCACGAATTCGGGCTATGCCCCCCACACGGAGTGCCGGCAAATCGTTGATTTTCCTTCTTTTTTTGTTGTTGTTGTTATAGAGTGGCGTAGAATATATGTATGGTACACACGCGTTTTTTATTATAAAAAGCTTGCGGTACCACGCGACGGAAATCCGCGCGCCTGGTGTTTGTTGTGTCGTTGAGTTCGTAGGCGCGCGCGTCTGTGGTACATAGGAGGCAAGGGGGGAATGTTGAATCGAGCGTTGAATTTAAATAACACTTTATTAAACGCCGGAGAGGCGCGCGCGACTGTTTGACTTCTTTCCTCCGTCGTCCATTGAATGATAATTTTTCGAGCGTATACGACTCTCGTTACTCGTTTACGTCCTTGCCGCGTGTGTGTGCGCGCCTCTCTCTCTGTTTGACAATAAAATGCGCCGTTGTTGCGTGCGAATGGAAAATTGCGTGATTTTGCGCCAACGCGCAATTTGGTGCGATGCCGGAGAGAGAAATTAAATTGCGGCCGTGTCGCGTTCGATTCGGACATTGTGTGCATTTTCGGGGACGAGGGCTTGTTCATTTTTTATTTTATTTTTCATGTCTATTCGCATCTGGGCCGAATGTCTTTTGGAATATGAAATTCCAATAGTTTTATGGTAAATATGTTTTTATCTTCGCTGTATACTCGTATGTGCCATCGTATGCGCCAAGATACAGGGACTGAATTTCGCTACCTAATTCGTATAGGTCTAATATAAATCGGGCATGAATAAATTATGCGGGCGATCGTGATAAGGTCGACTAGGAACATAAATATATATATATATATATATATGGGTGATTATCACAAAAAAGTACTTTTTCGGGCATTTTTTTGGAAAACGTATGAAAAAAATCATTTTTAAAAGAATT
>JAPYYQ010002652.1:0-16809 GCA_030522585.1 Anagyrus pseudococci
TATATATATATATATATATATAAATGGTTAACGGAAGAGCATCATCCCGTTTAATAAATGCCCAAGCATCATTAATCACAGGTCCCTTAAATGCTGGTGTATCCATGACCAGAGTACCTCAACGTTGTGAATCATTCGTGTAAACGTTATATTCGCACCTCTTCTCCCGTTTTTCTTCTTTCTACTGCGTGCTACATTTTAACGACCTTCTATTTAAATTTATCAAAATTTCATTTGGAATGACAATAATTACTCTAATATACGATCATGATAAAACTCGAAAATATTCGTTCACAGTAAAAGTTTAAAATTTTATTGTCAATAACCGTAAAATGAAAGTTAAAAAATAAACTGTCTTTTTTTTACTTACGTACTTCTTAGACGACGTTTATATGAAGTAGACGTAGAAAGCAACTTTGATTTACATACCTGCAACAAATTTGTTAAAATTAAAAAATAACAATCATAAATTATCATTGTACGAAATAGTTTTGTGTACTTTGAACTGATTAAAAATAAATCCTTGAATTTAAGTAAACAATGACGATAGTGTACGAGTTATGTGCCTTGCGTATAACCTTTTTCTTGTTAATCATAAAGTTAGGAATGGAAACTATATAGGAAAGCGTATAACACGTGTCGAATGAGCATAATTAAAAACTTGTATTGTCCTGCAGCAAGCAAACCGCGAAGAGAGAGAGAGAGAGAGAGAGAGAGAGAGAGAGAGAGAGAGGGAGAGAGACGAAAAGGAGGGAGAGGCGCTGGCGATGGTGGCAGGTCTGAATTAAGAATGAAAAACGAAAAAACCGCGACTTTTTGTTTGGCCAGTGCAGGGCAAGGGTGCTGGGTTTGCTTCTCTTTCTCCCTGTCCATTTGTCGCGTGCAAGCGGCCGCAGTGGTAATACAAAAGTGTACATAGCATGAAAGCTGCTCGAGAGAGCGAAGGCACGTACGCGCATTAAGCGCTGCCTCGGGGCCCGCTGAAACACTGTATAATATGCTGCAATGCTCCGAGGCGTGCGCGAAAAATTATTGCACCCGACAGACGATATTGTTTTGTCGCGAACGGCACGAGCGAGAGTCAGATGAAACAGGGAAATTGAAGCTTTGACGCGTATACGCGCCTTCAGTCCTCGAGGCCCGTAATCGCAATGGCACTCGGGAACCTCACGGATTTCATGCTTTTCATTTATCCTGCAAGCGCTTCATATCGCTGTGTGCAGAAATTTTGAATCACGCCCTCTGCAGGAAAAAACTGGCATAACTAGATAACACAGCTGTATAGCAAATTTATATGAGAGTTATCGATTAGTTGGCATTTATACTTATTGTACAACACTGTATCGTATCGTACTTATACCATCAGGCCCTTCCAACTCCTCGATTCTTTTAACATGATTTATAGCAAAGGCCTTCCCTCTAACTTTATTTTCTTCATCAAAATTAATTTTATCACTTATAGGGGCAAATCCACCGCTCCGGTCCGTATTATTTTGTCCATAGATGTTGAATATTTGATTTTATTAATATTTATGTTTAGTTCCCACTTGAATACCTTATAGCTTTGTTATCTAGTTATGTCATTTTTCTCCTGTAAAATTACTGCACACAGCGAATATCATCTACGACGACTTGCCAATGTATTGTTATATATCGACGCCCTTAATAACGAATATCAGTCTTTTTCAAACTCCCAACGAAAATAAATCGTTTTCAAAAAACGATCACGGAAAATCAATCGATTTCGTGAGTTTGCCGCGAAGAACAATCGATTTCAGAAAAAACGAAATACAAAATTAAATGGTACGTCCTACCGATTGGATAGAGTTTTGGGACAAAAAGCTTTCAATAAAGTAAGCCCTTATCTATATTAGAGCCAAAAATCGATTCAAAATTTTAAGTATAAGTCATTTATATAGGAAGGTGATCATTTTTTTCGGAAACGATTGTTCTTCGCGTCAAACTCACGAAATCGATTGATTTTCGCGGCAGTCGCGTGAAATCAATTGGTCTTCGGCGCAAGAGCGTGAATTGAGATGCTTTTCGCGGCAACCCGAATTCGATTGATTTTCGTTAGAGGCGTCGATATATGGCGCTTTTCTACGACGACGTGACAATTGCTTGTTAATAAGAAAGAGTACAAGCATATCGCGGCAATAGTAAGTGAGATATATTTTATTTGAGAAAATGCCTTTTCCGCTTGAAAATGTTTTTCAATGCCCGCCGGGGTAATCGTCACGTTGGCCAAGCTCTGCAGCCCGTGTTTTGTCCATTTTTATCTGGAAGGTTAAACAAATGCCCAGCTGATTTATTACACTCGAAACTCTTTTTCCTTCTGCTTCTCCTTTGCTGACTCACTCTTCATTTTCATTGATTTCTTTTTCTACTATTATTTCTTTTTCAGCGAGCGAGAGCTGCCTACAAACGCGCGCGTTTATACGTGCGCACGTGCCCGACATTTCGTCGCGGTTTTGCCTTTCGGCTCGTAAAGTGATTAATAATGCCGCTTTGAACTCGAGGCAGAACTTGCGACACAGACTCGTAGTAACTCGACGTTTCTGCTTTCATCGTTTTTATCAAATCAATAAACTCGGACGCGCCGCTTTTCAAAATCATTATTTTTCCGCGACACCGATACCACGACGACGCCAAACAACATTCTGTTATATACTTGATGATACCTACATGTAATTGCCTATAGTACCTTTTTTCTTGTCACTGTTATTGTTATAAAAGACAAAGTTAAACTTTTATTCATTCGCGATATTATTTATATACACACACACACACACACACACACACACACACACACACACGCACACACACACACTCACGCACACGCGCACACACACACGCACACACGCACACACACACTACATATTATCAAACTTGCATCTCTAATTCATATTTTATAGTTTAATGTATAATATAAAAAAATAAATATAAAAGTGTTGTTATTTTTACAAACACAGCATTTAGACTACCTTAAGGAAAATAAAATATCGATTGAGTACATCGAATAATTTTAATGGACATGCATGCAGCGTCAACTTTTATCACTATTAATTGCAATTTTCTCAATTAGCCTTGCTGATATAAGGAGGAAAATTCTTATAAATATATACCATTGCGGCTTTTTAAAAATACGATGTCTGTATGGTTATAATAATGTTAATAATTACTTATGCAATTAAATATTAATTTAAAAAAAATAAACTGCTTACATTACACTTATTCTCATTACATTAAACTCATATTATACTATTGAATATTTGAACACGACTTTGGAAAATTTATGTTTTTTTTTTGGATTTAAGCTTAACGCTCGTAATTATGATAAATTTATGTATCACAAAGGCAAATACATGAATGTATTGCAAGTTTCTACTTCAGCCTTGAAAATTTGTTTTGCGTTATGCCTTTTTCATTGCATTACATTGGAAAAGTTCTGCTACGCCTTGATTTATTCGCTACTGATTAGAAAATGTAATAAACTATAATATTCTATAAATAATTTACGCTAAAAAATTTAAAATTTAGGCTTATCTCTCAAGTTTAAACGATAATATTGGTTTCCAAAAATAAACATCCGTAAAACGAAATCTTTATAGTGTTGAAATAAAATGAAAGTATTTGCTCAAATTATGAGTGGACGATTTTGTAGGTGTAGCCTAACAATCTAATAAACGGCATTTTCTCTCTATTTTTCCGATTAAAATATCATAAATAAAACGAGAAGAGCTTCATACAAGTCTACTGTTTGTTCAAAATTCTGCAGATCTGCAATTATTCCTGCCTGCTGGAATAATGTTTTAAGACCGATCATCTGCGTGCACTTGAGCTGGTATTAAATCTTGAGATAGATTCATTAAAAGTTTACAGGTGCGTATATATAAATACCGCAGGATGATTCTAATAATAATTTATTTTCAATTATTAATGTTACAGGGAAATAAGTACCCGGAAAATATGCAAAATTCTCCACAACTCGTTCCCATATCTCAACAGAACGACTAGTTTAAACTGTTTAGTAAACTATTGCATAATACAATGAAAATGAATGTAGCTCGGAGCCTGCTTATATCTATTTTATTCTGTTGGTAATAAGGATCCCAGCTTACACGTGACAGCTGTTGAGACCGGATTTATCATGAAAAAGCGAATTAAAATGCTCTCGTGATGATCGTGCGAATGTAGTAACATAATATACATTGTGTAGTTGAATCTATGTTTTCCAGCGGGCAGTACAGAGCCGTAGTATTGAACACGCAGCTGAGGTGCAGCCGAACAGCGGCCAGTCGATCGATCGACTAATTAACTTTCACCCGTAATGATAACCGCCTCGAGCGCGTGCACCCCTCTTTCGCAGCCTGTGCGCGAGAGGCAGTTTGCATTTTCGCAATATCGATCAGTCGGCCGCCGCGGCGAAATCGCCGCTCTAACCTTATCTTATTCGAATCGTCATGAAAGTGTTATTAGGACTTGATGCGAGTTAGATATTAGTCTCCTATAACCCGATGTAAATCATTCCTAAACTTTGCCATTTGATTTATCTCGAAAGGGGCATTAAATATACATTATGCGCCGTATTGGTGATACCACGCCGCTATCGTTTCGATTGGGCAGCACCTCCTTATTTTTTTGACGTCAAAGAGAATACTTTACAAAGCTGTTGTTGCTGTTGTTGCTGTTGCTGTTACAACTTTGCTTATCTATACGCGTTGGCAAAGAATAACGTTTGCAACGGCTGACGTAGTCGGCTATTTAAATTTAAATACGTTTGGCCGGCACAAGTCCGTAGTACAAGGACAGTAATGATGAAAAAAAATGGAAAAAGTATAATGAAATGCGCGCAAAGAGGAGGCAGGCGGCAAAAGGAGAAGCGGCAAGAAGCGATGGGGAAGCTGGAGGGGGTTAGCCTTTGAAAGGCGCGTCAACAGGCGGCCAAAGAGACGTAAATTCCAGGCGGTTTCTCCGCTCCGCTTTTGGAAGTCGCGACTTGTCATTCAGGCCTGAGCTCTTTGAAAAGCGAAGCGGAGGAGGAGAGGCAATGCGTCCATGGAGGAGGCTCTCTCGGGAGAGCGGCGGGCCAACGCGTGGCTAATCTTTCTATGGGCTGCAATAAGAGAGAAGAGCAGGAAGGGGCTCGGCTCGGTCCAAGGAGTAGCCTCGGCCGCGCCGCGCTATTGCGGATTCAGCGGACGATCTCTTGGCCGGCGAGCGCTTGAATAAGAGCGAGAGGAAGAAGCCAGAGGGAGGGAGCGTCCTGCGGTGGCTGATTCAATGGGCGCCCAGCTCTGGCGGCGGCACTAGGACTGCTACTGCCGGCACTGCTGGCCCGGCGTCGAGACGCGCCCGGCGCGGCGTTGCCCTCGATTTGTCTTGATTAGTGCCGCGCGCAGGTGGAGTGCTGCTCCGTGCGGGGCGCACCTTCGGCCTGCCCGCGAGAGAGAGAGAGAGAGAGAGAGAGAGAGAGAGAGAGAAAGGAGACGACGCGCCGCGACGACAAATGAATACGTAGCTGTGCTCTGGATTTTTATTCCAAAGAGCCTTCCTCCTCTCAGGCGCACCGAGCCGAGAGCCAGGGCTCCATTGACGGCGGATCGTTGACCCGCGCCTCGCGCCGTCCTGCCTCGTCCGCGCATCCTAGCTCTCCTCCCTCCTCCTTCACTCCGCTCCTCGCCTCCTCATTCAAGCTCTGCAGCTTATCGTTGCTTCGCTTCGCGCACACGCATATGCGTCTATACTCCTTCCAGCCGCCTCGTCCCCCTATTTCGATGGCATTGCCCCTTTCTACATCTCCTCAATTTTGTTCGCTTATTTAAATTTAAATAGCTACAACGGCCGCAACCCAAATGCGCCCGGATAAAAGACAGGCAGTTGTGTGTTATCGTTAAAGGTCGCAGGAAAAAATGACAACAAGAATAAAATAAACTTTCCGTTAGGCCATTGGATTCGCGTCAGCGAAATGAGAGGAAAACGTGGCCGCGATACAGCGCAAGGCTCAAGTGAAATTTCAGAGGCGGGCAAGAGCCTAGTCAAGGTGTCCGCGGGGAAGGTGACTTGCCGGCTTTCAGCCTTAGGCTACACATCCGCTTCCGTCCTCCACGTACCAACTTTCCCCGCTCGCGTCCTCCCTCCCCTTGCTCTCTCTCTTTCTTTCTCTGTGGCCCTCATACTCGGCTCTCGCTCGCCACTACTCTAGGCTGCTGTTGCTCCTTTATTTTGCCCGAAGCGCGCGAGCTCCTTCCGAGCTATACATACCACCTACGAGGGAGAGTGTGCGCGTACTCGCTCGGCGGACTTGCGAGTTTTACGATCACGGAGCGCGCCCTCGGAGCGGGAGTAGGCCCCCCGCTTCTGCTGCTTCGCTCATTGTCTCTTATCGAAGCCCAAAGTCGGCATATCTCGGCTTTTTACGCCAGCAGCGGCATAAGTATACAGCCTACGTCGCCGTTCGCCTATCTCCTTTTCCTTTCGCCTGCTTCTCTCCTTCCTCCGTAATTGCCACCCCCACCTATGCGCACAGGATGCCCACAGCCTTCCTTCTGCCTCTTCATACTCCTTCCCCCTTCTCTCGCCTTTTCGCTTTGTCTTTTAAGCGCAGCTCTCGCGTAGCGATTGTTTCAGCCATTTTATAGTGCAGCCAAGTTTTTAGCGATGTGCGACTGCATACTCTAGGCTTTCGTCAAGTGTAAAAGCCCAAAGTATACATTACGCGGCATGCAGCAGGGGCAAGCAACCGGCCGATATCTCATGATCATTAAAATTTATTTCACATGTTTTCTTCGCTCTCTAGATTATTTTCTTTACAGACCCAACCTTTGGATTCTTCTACTTTATATTCTACTTCTTCTTGTACAAGACACGATAGTTCATCATTAGAAGCAAAATTTAATTGCAATAAATAATGTGGTCAGAAAATTTTAGGGGGTATAATTCTTCTTTCGTCATGAACTAAAATTTTGTTTGTTAGTTAGAAAAAAATTTGTCTTTACATTTTTTATTATTTTTAAATACTACTACATTAATTATATCGTTACGAATAATAACCTATGAGATTTTCAAATTGTCAACAAAAACTAACAAAACAATTGTCATGAAAATAAGTACTTTTCTGGCAACAAACACCGAATACATACTGATATTTTACACGATAATTGATTGTAAAAGGTTTTAATCTTCACTAGAGTTCTTAAGAAGCATCAATAAGAATGTGACAAGCGAGTATAAAAATGTCCCTATTTTTAATGATCACATTGCAATGTTGCAATGTATACTTATATACCATACGTAATAATAGGCAAAAAGACAGTATTTTCCAAGTAGTATACGCGGGTGAAATTGGCTTAGAGTCAGAATGACGTCGGTCGCGGAGGAGGCGTATTATAGGGTAGACGAGGAGGAGGGGCGAGAGAGAGAGAGAGAGAGCGCGGGGGGAGGGGGTTGGGTGGGGTGGAGGGGGAGAAAAGGGAAAGAGCGGAGGAATAAGAAGGAATAAGCGATGGCGCGGAAGAATAAATTATTGCATCTGCAAGCGTACAATTTGAAAAGTATCAAAGGGTTCGATTTGCGAAAATAATTTATAGGCGATAGGAAGGCGAAAGATGAGCGAGAGAGCGAGGCCCTTCGAGGGATTTTACGATAATGAATTTTTTTCGTCGAGGTACTTTACGGGCATGAAGATATAAAAAAATATATACGTACGAGTCGTAAACTGTCAATCTCGAAACAGGTTTTCAGTTATACGACTTTCGACAGAAACCCCGAGTTTCGAGGCTCGCTCTTTCTCTACCTCCCATCTCCCCCACACACTCTCTCTCTCTCTCTCTCTCTCTGTCTCTCCGTGTCCGTGCATGCGCGCGTTCGCGCATTGTTATTGCATTAGTTTTAAAAGCCGCCCTTGTCAACGTTAATCATTCTCCGTGGCTTACAATTTACTCATTTACTCCATTACAAGAAAACGCCGGCATGACAGCGGGGCAACTACGTATTCGATAGCAAACCAAGAAACATTCTCTCTCCCTTTCTGAGCAGCAGCAGCCGCCGCAGCCGCAGCACATAGCAGGGATAAGAGAATAGCAAGAATCTCATACAAACGTATGCTATACTTGTATAAAAGCAAATGCGAGTAGCGGAGAAGGCGTAAGGGTAGCAGGAACAGATAAAGGACTCGCGGAAATTCCAGGACGAGAAGAATAGAAAAATAAAAAAATGAGCAAAGTTGAGTGGATGGCGATACGGGCGACTGCACGAGCGGAGGGAAGAAAAGTTGAGCGAGGAGTCGCAAGCCCGGAAGCTAGAAATAGGCATGCGGCGACCGAAACCTTTGAGAAATTCGAGAAACGAGTCCCTTGGTCTGCGCGTCGTCCCAACGGCAACCTGGCCAGCAGCAAGCGCATCTCCCTGCCCTACTCCCGCAGTCCCCCGTCTTGCTTTTCGGAAATATATCAAAAAGCACCGGCAAATGACTCGTCGATGGAACCGCCGCTGCCGCCGCCAAGGAGGACCTCTTCAAGACCGTTCTAAATTTATATCGCACCCCGAAAGCGTCGCGGCTCATTTTAATGGTCCTTGACGCCGCTACTTCCACGCTTATCGCGTCCCTCACTATTCCAACTGCAACACGATTATTTCTCCTTTCCATTTTACTTTTTGTATCTTCTGCGGAAAAAACTGAGTCAAACGCTCGTTAGTTTTCTTATAGCTTACCACGAAAAAGTCCCTGCTACTCCTGCTGCCGGTGCTTGGACAGACAGCGGATGAAACTTTTATTTTCAGAGCTTGCTGATATCTTGAGATTCATTAACGCCCCATCAATCAAATCATTTCATTAGTTTCGCCTCACTTTCTCCCTCTCTCACGCACACTCGCTCTCCCATCTCCCCCGTCCCTTTCCTCGCCACTTCCTCTCTGTCAACTTTTTTTTCTAAATTAATGATTGCCATCGTATCTATTATAAGCATTTAAAATAACACATCCAATGATTTATTTTTAATCTTAACATTATGTAATTTTCAACTGTAAAAATACTAGTAGACCTCGAGGTTGACTAATGGAATTATTGACGTAAATTCAATTTTAATTTTTTTAAATACAAACTAGTGCAATATCGATAGCTTCAAATTACGATTATTGTAGTCATTAATTTATAATGAAGTAAATATGTATCTTGCTCATCCTCAGGCAGTACTAACGCAGCAAGAATATATAGCGACAAAATTCTAGTCCTTTTTTCCAACAGAAGCCAAAAAATACAATGCGCGTAGAACGAGGCTGATTACCTTTTGGCACGCGATCAAAGTACCCGTAGTTCAACGTAATGCTCATCGTTGATAGTACCTTTCTAAATTATCTTTGTCGTTAATATGCATTTTCGATGGATAAAAAGAAATACGTATTAAGCAATCGCAATATACTACGTATTCGTAATGTAATACGTAGACCCCCCCCCCTTCCCCAGTTCAACTCTATATGTCCGGAGAATCATTGACAAGTCGCGGGAGAAAGGACAGTGCCCCTCATCTGTTGTTCCCTCAAACGATCCCCTCTTATCTGTCGCTCCTCTTTTGCCTACACTCACAAAAAAACTGTCTACTTTTCGCTTATTCTTTTTTACCTTACAATACGCCGTCACTACTACGACGTGGTTTAAAATAAAGTTTTCTAAAATTGTGAGCCGACGATGAAGCATCTATCGGTCGAGAATTTTAGCTTTGTCGCTTTACGGAAATTGTCGTGTGGGGAAATCGGCTATTTCCCTCGCTCCTCCCAGCACATGAAACGTCTTCTGTTCGTCTGTTCCCTCCTGCACCCTCCCCCCTGGCACACCTCCCCCATCACCTCGGTCCCTCGATGTCTTATTTGTTTGCTTTTGGCCTGTGTAAGTTTTGACAACGGTACAATCTTTTAAAAAAATAGGCCTCTACAAAAAGTCTTTTCCCCTCAAAAAAATCACTCCAGTGTTTATTCAAAGCAAAAATAGTTTTCAATAATGTTGATTAACAGTTGTTTTAATACGTGGTCTAGAAATTTCATCCATTACATTTTTCACACTTTTGCGTCGAAATAAATTTCTTGTTTGTCTTTGTTTTTGAAAATCCGTTTCAATTTGTAGTGAAAGCTTTTTTACCAAGCCTATTGTCAATACTTAAAATATGCCTTATATGCGAACGTGCGCACAAAAAGACACTAATTTTTTAAACTTTAAAGTTAGGAGTAAAGAAATTCGTAGCCATTTCAGTTTATGATATAAAGGTATTACTATAGATTAATTATACAACACATGTCCAGTAGTTGTCGTCGTCTGCAGCTTCCCCAACTCTAAAATTAGCGCTCACACTAGGCTTCAAGTAAACGCAATACAATACCGGGACAAGCCAGCATCTGGACCGCATGCGATGCTATGTTATTCCTTGCTTTAAAATTATCTCGAAAACGATCAAATAACCATACTCCTATATTTGATATTCTTTTACGATAATCATTCGATTTGAAAAAGTTTTTTGCTTTTGCAATACTCCCTTGGTTTGATTAACACTTTTGATTAATACTTTACTTTTATTAAAAGTTCTTATTCTTGGATAAAAATCATACAGGCTAGATTATCATAAAAATGTACAAAGAATTTGTTGATAAGACGTACCAATAATTTATCCTTTTCAAAAGCTTGCTCATGCCTACAAATTATTTCACACAGGATAAAGCTAACCTGATATTAAAAGCTCTGATTCAGCCTAATACGCGATTTTGAAGACGAGCCATAAAAAAGGAGAAGCAAGAGTTGTGATAAATATGGGCGAGGTTCGGAGAAATCGTCAGCATTTTTCCATTCGTCAAATTATTTTTCGATGCAAAGGTTTATCTAACAATGAATGTTTTTTTTCAACTTATTCTTTCACTTGTATGCTTGATTTTAATAAACATGTGTCCATTGTTATATATTTTTCTTTTGTATTGTGAAATCAGACAATTTACTGTTGCATAATCTTATAATGATGAAACTTTGGTAAAAAAAATTATTTTCGCGTATAAGCGTCTAGCCGTTACGTTAAGTTAAATTATCAGAGTTGGTTAAATTCGTCTGTGTCGCGAATAAAGTTTCGTATTAAAAAAATTGTAATGAAAAAGGTAAAAGCGAGGGACAAACTGACAGTGGTTAAAAGAAGAAGTCTGAAGATGGAGAGGAGTGGGACAGTGAAGGGGAGAAAGAGTCAGGGAGAAAAATGAAGATGTAGTGCCGTGGAGTGGTGGTGGGGGAGGGGATGGCTGCGGTAGTAGGGAAGGGGGAGATGGACCGGGAGGTCTCGAGTCTTCTTAGTATCGTTCGATATTTATAATCGTAAAATCCCCTACCGGTGGCTGCCGCTGCTGCAAGCGAGTAGACCAAAAGAAAGAACGAGCGAGGCGCGATGCGTGCATTAAAAGGCTCGATTCTTGGATTAGCGGAAGCGTATGCGTCTTAGATCTCCTGGCATCTCCGACGTCTCGAGACCCCGACCCCCACCCTCAACCTCATCCTACTGCGCCGTTGGCAGAGCACAGAGCTGCGGCTGCAGGCTACTCCTCTACAGCCTTCCTCTTTCTTTCTTGCCTGCTACTGCTTTCTTTATTTACTTACTCGCGCTATGTCGCCCGCAGGAGATTTCAAGGCGATGACGACTATTTATAAGCGAATCTGATATGAATTTCCCTTACTTCTGCCCCTCTCGCCTCTCGACTCCAGCTCCAAAGACAAACGCCTTTGTCCTTACTACTATTTATGCTCGGCTCAAATAAATTGCTCCTGGGAAAAATTATATTTATAGGCTTTTTTATTCACGGTGGACAATATCTACGGTGATCTTGGTATATTAAAATTATTCATCACAAACTAGGGGAAGCCCGAGCAAAACAGACTCTTTTGAAAAAAATTAATAAAACTTGTCTAATAGAGCTTCTATTTTAATATTTATAAACATAATAAATATTTAACAAAACAAAGTTGATAGTTACACTCATCGCAAAAATAATTGCTGTGGTTCATATTCAGTTGAATTTTGAAACCACTTTTTCGCCCGTTGTTAGGATGTCCGTTTTGCCCGGGATAGATGAACAGCTTTTTCTTTCATAAAACTAATCAAATAACAGTACATTTCGGTACAAGTGCGTAAAAAGTGATTCGTAACGAGTCTGATGTTTGTGTACGAGTGAAGCGAGTGCGAAAGGTTCACACGAGGTAAGAATCTCGTTCTCGCACAAGTGCCGAAACATATTTTTCGACTCGTCGAGGGTAAAGCTTAATTCTACGTATGTTTGAATTGCCGAGCGTGCGTAAAATCGAGCTTTACACACGGGGTGTCGAAAAAATTTATATTAATTAAAAATCGATTTTTGGTTAAAATATCTGCCAACATATTAACCTGTTACTATTTTTTACTAATTTAATGGCTTATATTAAAATTAAAGTTACATTCTTACCTTTACGAAATCGTAAGCTTACGGACTGAAATTTATATTCCTATTTCTCAGGTATATTATTATTGCTCTGAGTAGCACGCACAAACTAAAACTTTGATGCTATTTAGACACACATGCATGAATTTTCTTGGAATTTTCCGACCAGCTATAGTCAAAATAATAGGGGAGGGGGAGTCTATTTTGCCGAGTATGTCTGTTTTATCCAGGCTTCCCCTACTTTTGTAATATTTTATGTTGATATGTTTTTATTTATTAGTCGATGAGTAGAAAAAATAATGGTAAAAGTAAGCAATGTGGAATAAGAATACTATTGATACGGTATTTATTAGGATGCCTAAAGTTATAAATGACTATAATATATATCGACGCCCCTAACGAAAAAACAATCTGTTTGAAACTCCCAACGAAAATGAATCGATTTCAAAAAGCAGCCACGAAAATTGATACGTTTCATTTCCTGCCGCGAAAATCAATCGATTTAAAAAAAAAACGAAAAACAAAACGAAGCGATATTTGAGTAGAAAATTAAATAGTACGCTCTACGGATTAGATAGAGCTTTGGGAAAAAAAGCTTTCAATAAAGTAGGCCCTTATCTATATTAGAGCCAAAAATCAATTCAAAATTTTGAGTATAAGTCTTATATATATAAAGGTAATCATTTTTTTCGAAATCGATTGTTGTTTGCGGCAAGCGCGTAAAATCGATTGGTCTTCGATATATATATATATATATAGATATATATTTCGTAGCATTTATACGTTTGCAGTTTCATTCAATAATAGAAGCCATAAGAAGCCATCTCGTATAAAATTATCCAGTCTTGGAGAAAAAGAAATTTTCATCACGCTAACCTCAAAATCTAATGTTTAACATTAGATTTTGAGGTATTGTGATGAAATATATCGTACGTGACTGGTGCGAAAGGTGTTGTTCTACGTCTCTCGATCTTCTCACTCGCTTCGCTCGTGCGAACAACCTCTCGGGACGTAGAACAACACCTTCCCCACCCGTTACGTAATATACTATTATTATAGATAGCGAATTGCTATAATCTTTCTGCTACTACACTTTTCGTAGCATATATGTCGCGTGGTCAAAAGGATAAAAAATTTTCAAGTCAGAATCCAAGTGCCATGGCTGCAATTCATGCGAAATGAGCTTTCTTCTGTTCCCAATGGTACATCGTGCGGCTTTGCCGGAGCTCTACATATCCGCTTTTGTCTGCGCTTTGCAGCTGCTTTTTATTTTCTTTTGAGGATTCGCTAAAAAGTAGTTGGCGACTGGAGTGTTAAATTGCAAGCAGGCAAAACGTACGCGTATTGGTCGGAGTGCTACGACCAACTGGTATTGTCTGCCCGATAATATTGAGACGTTAGAGAGCAGAGGAGAAGGAAGAGGGCCTGGGTAGTCGTGTGGTGGAGCGTCAGTGAAAAAAAGCCCGGACAAGCCGCTCACGGGCTTGGCGGAGTTGAACGCGAGTAGAAAGAAAATTCTAAAGCAGAAATGTTTATCTTAATGCGGTTTCGAGGCTTATTCTCCGGCGGGAGGAAAGAGGCAGCCCTTAAGCGAGACAAATTAATTCTGCGAAAGCGCGCGCGCGCTTACATTGTATGCTATAGATGCGGCAGTGGCGGTGGCGGTGGCCGCGTAACAATTTAACCCGTTCGCCCGAGGACGATGGCACGGCTAAATTGTTATAATGACCCTGGCCGGGGGAGCTGGGCGCTCTTTCTCCCGGGCTAGAGATAAAAATTTACACTTTTGCAACGAATCCAGGCCGTAAGCGAAGCAGCAGCAGCAGCAGCAGCCCATTTGCAGGCAGCCGCGGAGAGACCACCTGCTTTGGAATGCGCGCTTTTACAAAGAGACTATTACTCGTGTCGTGGCGTGCGAGCGCGCGCAAGCCCTTTGAGCGTCGCTCGTCACGTGACTAACGTATTTTTACATTGTGCTCTCGTGGCGCACGGGCACAACACGCGGACGCTCGCTTTAATAAAGGTTTCAGCCCTACTTCATGTACGTACAATTTCTTTCATTAGTTTTGACACAAAGTGTGTGCCAACAATTTTCTCCGCTGATAAGTTCATTTGGCTGGCCGCCACATCTCCGCCACCGCTGGATTATCCCGCAGCTGCGCCGCCGACGACGACGTCGACGACGGCTTCCCGAGAATTTCGAACGGACAGCGCGCATGCCCTTTCCACACGTTCAATTCAATTGGTTTGTCAATGTATAAACGAAGATTGTTCCGCAGCTCGTCTTTGTCGTTTCGGCGCTTTTGCCCGACGTTTTAGTTGAATTTGACAAATTGCAGCTCATTTTTTACACGTTATCTTATGATTGCTTTGATTATTTTTAATCTTCGTATAACTGCAACAAGTCGTTGTCGAAGCTTATGCATATAAAAACTCGAGTTTAATATCTATAAATGATACAAACTTGCTTAAAATGCGCGTAGTCTGAGTGTGCGTGTATATATTTACAAATGTACGCAGACAGACGCGCGTATACTCTTTTCTCTGGAAAGATGGATGGAAGCAGGTGTTTATGGGGAAGATCGCGCAATTAAATGTGATTGTGGCAGGCGTGCATGAGCCGCGTAATCCTATCAAGTCTTTAACTTTGAAAGTCTACAATTTCATGTAATCTTACGTAATTGGTCAAGTACACACAGTGTATGCTTTTGTTATTCATTCATACCCAATAGACTTTCAATATATCATTTGGACGATATCATTATAATTTCCCATTTTATTTTAACACATTTTTATCAACTTTTTTATAATAACAATAATAACAATAATAACAATAATAATAATAATAATAATAATAATAATAATAATTGTAGATTATGTAAAATGCCAGGAGAGCAGTCTGTGACATGCAAATAGGTAGACTGATAAAATTGCATTTACAGGAGGACGAAAATATCATAAACACGAAATGAGTTTTTTCAAGCGATATTTGTCAGGACTATTTCAAGAAAAATACAAGCTGGTTAGGTGTAACTCGTTAATCATTTGATGCTTTATATTGTTCTCTGCATATAAAATTTCTGTGTCTTGGAATGGGTGATTTTGCATACACGTGCAGCCCACGCGCAACTGATTAGTCAAGCAAAATAGGCGTTAATTCTCCGTTCCTTTCCTCCCTAGCCCACTCTTCTCTCTCCGTCCGTCTCTCTTGCTCATTCGGTCGCTCAACTCTTGAAGCACTGAAAACCGCACAACGAGGAACCGCAAGGAAGAAAGAAACGAAAATCCAATTTTCGCCTCGCGCGCATAATTGATTTCCAAAACGAGCGGGACAAGCCTCGGCAGTCTATTTATTATCTCCTGCCTCGGCTCTACTCCTCTCCTCCCATGACTCTCCTTCTACTCTTTCCTCTTTCTCCATCGCGATGAGCCATTAATGCTTAGAATGTACATTTCCTTCGCTCTACCTTTCATTGCGCGCATTTTACTGCACATATTAACAAGGCGCGCAGTTGATTAATATTATCCTTGCCTTTTGTTCGTAACGTGCCAGAAATTTGTCCAACAAACCATGTCACGATAAGGACGCAACGGCGATATTTTCAGTTTCTCAACGCATCTAGAGGCTTTATTAAGCTCGCCAGTGCTTTTGAATTCGTGAGGAAGAGCTTGGTGGGGTGGTGCGAGTCGAGGGCAGAAAATGAACGCGAGACTAGTAAAAGAAAAACAAAGCCGGCCGAGGGGGCCCTCGTTTGTCATTTAAAATATATACGATCGTAAAGCGGCAATGTGGCGCTGGTGGTGGTGGCCGCGGCGGCGGCGGTGCAGCCATGGCCATGCTACGGCCATGCCCCAAGGTTTATCATATATTTTAGATGCTTAAGGATGCCATTAAAGTAATTCGCCCGTGACGGGCTCGCTGTCTGCATTTGTATTCGACCAGGGTACTCTGTCTGTAGGGCAACAAACTGCCAGAGAAACAGAGAGAAAGCAAGATAATGCAAAGAAAGTGAAGAAGAGAAGTTTGCGCCAGAGGAGCAGGACACCCGCCAATTATCCTTATTACGCAGACCATTATGTATCTACGTATGCATGTATATAATCTATAGGCTATACATATAATATGAGTAGGCTCACACACGGACAGACATGCGCTCTCTTGTACACTCTCGCTTCTACGCTTGTCATGCACGTGACTAGCCTTTGTTTTACTTGATTAGTGAGGCTTTTTGTCCTGTCGCGAGCATGATTAAAAAATATCCCGGTGAATGAATTTTTGGCACAATTTTATTTCACGGAAATTACACCCAACAATATTGTACATTTTTGTTTTAAATTGAATAAATGATGTGCATATATATATATATATATATA
>JAPYYQ010002653.1:0-39210 GCA_030522585.1 Anagyrus pseudococci
ATTACATTTTCTACATTTCTGACACGTTTCTGACATTCTTACATTTCTTACCGGTATGTGTATGAAACCTCAATTTCGTGTCATTTACCCACCAATGCTCGCAGCTGATTTAGGGGAATTCACCAATCGCTCGCAGCTTATGTGACCTAATGCTTTCTCATTGGCTTGTCGGCTTATGCTCTTTAAATTTAAATAACTGTTTTCTCTTTATTATACATTAGAGAGTACTCGAGTTTTTGGATTAAATGCAACGTTTGTTTGAGCTTTGTTCAGGAGATATTCGGAATATTTATAACAGAAATCTCATTAACGTTAAGATAAATATTCGATGATTATGAAATTGTGAGTGCGATGTTGATTGGTTGCAACAAAAAATTTAAAAAAAGATTAAAAGAAAATAGTTTTTTTATCCATTTTCAACATTTTGAATAAATTGTTTAATCCAAAACTGCAACAAACATAGAACTTTTTTTTCGTCGATGATGCTTGGGTGTAAAATACGCCAAATGGCGCGAACACCGAATTCAATATACAAGCTAAGGAGCAACGCATTGGTACGAAAGATATGTCGGTTAGCGAGCCGGTACACGTCCGGCGTGAATTTTTCTGTTTTACAAGAGTTAAACGCGTAAATCGTGTGCTCGTGAATTGAGCCAAGTTGTCGGCGCTGATTGTTAGGTATTTAAAGTCATCGAAAAAATTTTAAATATGAGAATGGTGTTTTTTTAAAGTTTACTGACCCTCGGTTTGTCATGCGGGCTAACCTCCGCGTTACGTTTCTTTTTGAAGTGATTTAGTGTACAAATATATTAGAAATAAATCGATGTTGCTTATTATGATATATTGACAGTCTGTATTAATCGCAGCAAAAACAGATCAGTCATTGTTTGATATTATGCAAGTATTTTGGAAAATTGATATTAATATTTTTCACGGTCTAACCTCAATCTTTATATGTACATAAGCACTAATGTTTTTTCATAAAAGTTTAATGAAAAACATGTTGAAAATTTTAAATTTGTATATTATTATTATGTGTACATTTACAATTGTTGAATTTATAATTTTACTCTCTATTGTGTAATAATTTAAGTTAATGGGAATAATTGAAATTTTTTAGATATTAGATGAATGTAATGAGTTTTACCGAAATGGAGCCAATGAAAATTCATTTGGACGCCTTGGAAATGGCAGGGAAGATGGTGGATAAGCACATTGTTGCTGACAGTAATTTTCCATTACTGATAAATCTCATGCGATACAATGTGCAAGGTGGACCTACAGTTAGTGGATTGGACGTATATGATTATCCAAATTTAAATGGCATATCAATGAGTCTCACTAATATCAATCAAATGAGAATGCATAGTAAAATACCTTTGCCATCGGAGGTGATGGAACACTTTAGTCGTATCCTTTATGAATACAATCATAATTATAATGATAATGATAATTACAAAATTATTTATGTCAATTTGTTGTTTTTAAACTTTTCCTTAATGATAATATTTAGATATGCAATGCCATTGTATGATGGGCTTATTTACTGATATTTCTAAAGCTTGGCTTACAATTGATAGTGATATTTATGTATGGTCTTATGAAAATGAGTATGTAATATTTTCTATTTGATTTTGTATATTTCTTAAAAGTATTTATAATTGCATAAATTAAAAATTTCACAAATTTCCAGGTCTGATGTAGCATATTTTGATGGTTTAAATGAAACAATTATAAGTGTTGGACTTGTCAAACCAAAACCTGGTATCTTCCAAAATTATGTTAAATATTTATTGGTGCTGACTACTACAGTGGAAATCACAGTTCTTGGTGTTATGCTCAATGATGGAGAAGGTGATAATATTATTTTATAACAAATTATTTTATATAATTTAGTACATAAAAGTTATAGAATGTCTTATGAATGTGCTTTTAATTCAGGTGCACAAGGAGAAATGCAATTAGTACCAGAACCTATATTTACTGTGACTACTGATGGTATTGCTGTAACAACCATAGCAAACACAAATAGTGGAAGAATTTTCCTTGGTGGTAGAAATGGCGCTTTATATGAAATTTACTATCAAGTATATATTTTTTTATGTATTTGTATTTTCCAAAATGCCTTTGAATTTTCATGTTCATACTAAACAAAAAATCGCAGGCAGAGAGCAGTTGGTTCGGTAAGCGCTGTAAAAAGATCAACCACTCAGAAGGACCATTTTCGTTCCTCGTACCCTCTTTTGTCTCCATCGCCCTTACCGAGGAGGAGGCAATAGCCCAGATCTCAGTCGATGATTCTCGCAATATACTGTATACCCTTGGTGACAAGGGTACCATCACAGTATGGGACATCGACGGAGGTGGTGCGTCGAAAGTAACATCGATGTCGCAGACGACCCTCGTACAAAATGTCGTTCACGTGGTAAAAACCCTGGACAGCAACAACTTTCGGCCGCTCGTCAGCATATCTGCGATCAACGAATCTGAATCGCTTCACTTACATCTCGTCGCGGTTGCCGCTACAGGCACGAGATTTTACTTCAGCTGCACTACATTGTCGAATCCCGCAGCAAGACCCCAGTGCCTACAGCTCATTCACGTCCGACTACCACCCGGTTATGCAGCTAACGCGCCGGTGATGCGGCCCCGTAAGGTTCAGATGGCGCATTACAGAAAAGGTAATTTATTTTTATTGGAGGGTACTTGAATTTAAGCAATAATTGTACTTAAAATAATCGATTAACGTTTAGGTACTTTGATATTGATATGCGGGGGAGATACTGAAAGTGCCTGGTGCCTGAGCAACGACGCTTATCCATTTTCAAGCTACCTCGCGGAAACTCAGAGCATATTGCCTCTCGATAGCCCTGTGTGGGCATTGGCTGAAATTCCTGGTGAATCGGCTATACAAATTGAAAAGCAGAGTGGAGCTCAAGGCGATCCGCCGCTATTGGTCCGTCAACACATGGAGCCACCAAGAAAATTTATATTCCTTACTGCTCAGGTGCGATAACGTGTGCTTATAGAAATTCATTGGGTTACATGAAGTCCAGTTGATTTTAACATTGAATTATTGCAGGGCGCGATAGTTCTAATTCAAGTCCGACCAGTTGACATTCTCCGGCAGCTTCTTTTAGAACAGCGTGGTCCTGACACGGAAGCCGTTAGAGCTTACTTCCAGACTCAATCGCCAGATCAAGCTTGTGCAACGTGCCTTATTTTGGCTACGTTGGAGAGTTTGCAGAACGCACAAGTAGGAGTTATACAGATATTTTTTATTATTCACAAGCACACATAATTGAAATTTTGTGTGTTAACATTTTCTTTATTTGTTGTACTTATTTCTAAACGTGCTTTTGTTAGTTATCTGAATGGGCGACGAGAGCTTTCTTTTTATACGGCGGACAGAGAATAGTTCAATCTGCAGACCCACATATGACGTTCCCAAATGTAACATCAGGTATATTGTACAACTAAAGAAATATTATTAGCAAGAAACAGCGATTTAAAAAATAAATTTAACTAATCAACAGCAGACATGCGAGCTACGTCAACACCTAGAGTTTCGTGTTTCGACGGACGATCGCAGCTGTTGCAACGCACACCTCAGCCAGGACAGCCCCAACAAAGTGGTCCGAACGCAGATGCTGCGTTACAGCAATTCTCGGCCAAACATGGTGGTCTGTATCTCTACATTGGTCGTATACTTCGGCCGATTTGGAGCTTACGCTGTATTAAGCAGGAACAAGTCGATGGTAAGCCACACATATTCAGCACCGTTAATGCCAGTCAAGTCGGTTGGATTCTCGGACACTTGCAAGCACTGCGTTCTTTCCTTAACAAGAATACACACATATCCAAACCGTAAGTTTTTCACGATCTATTTCAGTTTTCTTTTTCTATTGCTATTTTCTATTGCTATTTTAATGTACACATTATACGAACGTAATTTTTTAGGCACGGAACGGTAAGGAGTATCACTGTGGATGGTTTTGACAGCACATTGAACAGTCATTATCAAGAGCCAATAGTTGAGGAGAGAAATTCTTTAGATGCCTTGAAAATTTTCATTACGCACGCCTGTGAGATTCTTGGATTGTGGAAAATCCTATGCGAAAATCAACTTCACAATATTGTCAGTTGTCTGTCGAAAGATCAAATCAATCAGTTTTCTACAGCAACCTTCCGCGATTTGATTCTGATAGGTCACGAAATATCGTCTCTTCTCATAATCCATTTAATAGACAGGTAAATTCAATCGCTTACGTTAATTATTTGTAGCCGAATATATTATAATCTAAATAACATTACTAAACAATGCATTTATTCGCTACTTAGTTATCTCGGCGACAATGCATCGGTTGATACTGTGAGTGCTAGATTGCGTGAAATATGCCCAAATCTTTATCGCAGCGAAGATGCAGTTTGCTCTAAAGTATGTTTAAAAGATACAAGTAATAAGATGTTCTTTTTCCTTTAAAATATTAAAATATGATTAACATTATGTTCAAACTTTTACAGGCAAATGAAATCATATTAAAAGCCAAGAATTGTACAAATGTAGAAGAGAAAGAATCTTATCTTCAATCGGCTTTAAAGGTTTATTGACAATTTAATCGATTTTAATTGTAAAAAACATTAATTCAAACTAATACACTAATAATAATTTTTAGTTATGTAAAGAAGTAGCTCCTAGATTGAATGTCGCAGCGGTGTGCCAACAATTTGTAGCTTGTCATTTTTATCATGGAGTGTTAGATTTGTGCCTCTGCTGTGCAGAGAAAGTTGATCCTAATAATGCCGCCTTGCATTTTTACAAAAACAACGAACCAGTTGAAGACCAAGAAGGAAATTTTGCTTACTTGAAAAGGTAATGCAAAATAATGTAATAATTAAATTTGAATAGTTTTTAAATAGTTTACTAAAATATTTAAATTCATTTTATAGGTTGGAGATTTATAAAGAATTCACTGCCATGTTAGATTACCTTTACAATCAAAGTCTTTCAAATTCAATGGCTGTGGTTTCTTCTGCAAAAGAAATAGTAAATATAACTTTTTAAAACTTTTTTTAATTATTGTATTTCATTGTAAATAACATTTTTTATTATAATTTAACATTTTAGTTACATGAAATGATTGAAGAAGCACTGCATTCGTCTTGCGAAATATTACACACTGGAGTGTATGCCTGGATGATTGAAAAAGGACTTCACGGTGAACTAGTTGCTTTGGCTACACCTTCACTAGAGACTTATCTCATCCGTGTGAATGCTCCAGAACTTCTTTGGCAGTTTTATGAACGAAACAAGAATCACGCAGCCGCTGCTAAAATCTTATACGCTCTTGCAACGAAAATTGGGTAAGTTATTGATAAGAAGTACATTCAAATTTTATCCATTTTACATTAACATTTTAAATATGTCGTTATCAATAAATATTAAATATTATAAAATTTATTCTATAATCTGTAGGACTGACGCCACATTGTCGCAACGAACTGAGTATTTAGCTCGAGCAGTAGTATGTATGAGAAGTGACGAAGCTGGATATGCACCACACCTTGGAGTTTTTCTGCGCGAGCTTGAGGACAAAGTGGAAATTGCGCGAATTCAGCAGCAAGTAAGTTTTACTATATCAACCTGATTATTTTAAACCCTATTTGCAGCGATAATTATCATTTTGCAACGATTTCTTAAAGATTTTAGATACCATTTGCAATCAACAAGCTAGATTTGATCAAATGGTTGTGAGAGACGCAAAGTTAAGATTAAACTCGGCACTCCTTGATATTACTCAGGTATTTTGAGTTGAAAATATAATTAGTTTTCAATATAAATATATTAATAATAGAACATCTAAATATTTAATTGATTAGCTATACGAAGAATATGCAGAGCCACTACAATTGTGGGAATGTAAATTAGCTATCATCCATTGTTCTGGACATCAAGATATCATGTTAATTCAAGGAATATGGAAAAATATAATCGAATCTGGTTGGTTTCTACTAATTTTTTAAAAGTAATTATGTCTGTATGTTTTTTAATTTCACTTTTCTTTGCAGAAATAAAAAATGCTCGTGCTACTTCTGAAGAAGATAAAATGGCTATAGTTACAAGTAAAATTAAATTATTAGGACAAGAATATTGTGGTACACCTCACTGCTTTCCAGTTGGTATGATTAATCAGTTAATTAGAATAATAATAATATAAAATTATTTGAATATAATTTGACAATTAATATAATTTTCTAGATTTTCTATTAAAAGAATTAGAAACCCGAGCTTGCAGATTAAAAGTGTCCAATGATCATATTATTACATGTTTCTTACAATTGGGAACACCAATGGAAGATCTTCTTGATCACTATGACAAGTAATTAAGTTCCTTATGATTTTTATAACTTGAATTTATGTATAATATAGCTACATGATATAACTTTTTTAGAATGATTGGAGGAAACAATAGGACGTGGCTTAATGAAGGAAATGAGTTTCATTTGATTGAATCAACTGCAAGTTTAGTGAATTACTTCATTACAAATTCTAATATTACTAATGCTTTCATTAGGTAATTTTCATACTATTTCATGCCATTTTTACATATTACTTTAAAAATGAATTATTAAAATGTTTAATTATTTTAGGAGAAAAATTATAACAAAATGTCAAGATGTCATTTCAAAATGTTTGACAATACTGTTTAGCAAACCAAATGGTGCTGAACTGATTACAAAGCTTCGATCAATTCAAAGCATTTTAAACCGCATGTAAAATATAAAATATTTTTCTAAATAACAATGGAAATATGAATAAACTGTTAAACAGTAGTGTATAAAAAATTGTGGTAAAAACAGGAATAATTATGAAAAAAATGTAAGTTTAGTTGTAAGATTTTTCCAATTAAAAATAAATGTACTCTATATTTGTATAATTTAATAACACAGTTTATAAATTTGATAAAAATTGTTATTATTCAAACCCTTACTCAATATCATTTCACTTTTAAAAAAAAATAGTCTTGTAAATGAATTATTAGTTTACCAAATCTGGTCTGAGGTGAAATTTTAATATTGGATATTTAAATAATAATGTGCTAAAATAGGGTAATAAACAACAAAGAAAAGTTAGTTCGTTTTAAAAAAGGTTTTATTAATAACAACCTTAAATATACAATTAGAAATAAACAATTTTACTTTACAAATACGAGTAAACAAATTGTTGAATGAAATAATCATACGAATAGTTAATTATTTTTATAATTTTCGTTGACGTTGGACAATTATTAATCTAAAATGATTAAATTAAAATACAATATGAAAGTAAAAAGATGAATTGAATCATAAATTCATGTTTAAATGATTAAAAGTATGTTAAAAAAATTGTGAAAAGTCAAAGGTTTTAAAAACCTCAATCTAATTCGTTTAATCAATTGTTTAAAAGCTTGTAAAATCGCATAAAACCGGAATCTTCCAGAGATTGCCCAAAATCTAATTGCCAACGAAACATTTGCGAACAGCCTGCATGCCAACTTTGGCGGCGTGTTTGGCCAAGTCCCCGGTGAGTATCAGTTGCGTCGCGGCTTCAACGTCTCTTATCATCAAGGTGTTGCGCTTGGTGTGCAGCGCGAGCATAGCCGACTCTCTGGCCAGTCTCTCGAAAATGTCGTGCATGAAATTGTCCATGATGATCATGCTGCTCCTGCTGATGCTGATGTCCGAGTAGATCTCGCGCAGTACCCGGAACACGTACCGCTTGAACGAATTCGGCTTTTTCCTCTTGCGCTTCTTCTTCTCGGCCTCTTGGCTGGCCTGGGCATTCGCCGCTTCTTTTACAGGCGCTTTAGGCTCCCGGGGTTTCTTGAATTCCGCCGTCTTCTTTTCGCCGCGCGACTTGGCTGCACGTCGAGGAGCCATTTTTTTTCTTCGTTTTTTCTATCGAGACGATCTGTCAATCTGTGCCGTGTAGGCGCGTTGCCGAACTATTCGCGCTAAAAGTGACGAGCGGTTGAGCGAAGCGGCGCGTTCGAAACCACGTTCCGACGAGTTCTGCCGCAGCTTCGAAGCCGATTGGCCGAGCAGCGCCGCGCCGGCTCGCTGGTAGGGAGCGGCCGATCGGGATTGGCCGGCGCTCTCCCGCCCGCCGGTTGTACTGGCCCGCGAGCCGATCGCCCGGCGACTTCGTAGCCATTGCAGCTTTGGCCCTTGAAGCTAGTGCGACGAGTCCGGGCAAGTTATTAACAAACCCAAATTGTCCCGCGATTTTACATTTCGGCCGAGCCAAAAGAGGAAGAACAATGCCTTCTGCGCGAGAAAGCCAAGCGGAATCGAGGCAGAGGAAGCAGCCGGAGAGCAAGTCGAAGCAGGCAGGAATTACGTTCCCGGTGGCGCGGCTCAAGCGCTACATGGTCAAGGGCCGCTACGCCAAGCACATCGGCGTCGGAGCTTCGGTCTACATGGCCGCCGTCCTCGAGTACCTCGTCGCCGAGATCATGGAGATCAGCGGTAACGTAGCGCGGGACAACAAGCGCGTCAACATCATTCCCCGGCACCTGCTGCTCGCCATCAAGAACGACGACGAGCTCGACGAATTGTTGAAGCACGTGACGATCGCCCAGGGCGGCGTCACTCCCTACATCCATTCGGTCCTTCTGCCGACCAAGCTGAAAAGGCGCCCCAGGAAGCAAGCTAAGACCACTTCGACCACCTCCGACGTGTCAGAGTCGGACCCCGAGGAATAAACGAGACCGACATTTTGAGTATCTACTTTTTTTTTATACGTTAATTTTCGACTCGTTTTTTCTAGTTTCTATTCTTTTTTGTGTTTCTTCTTACGCCAAAGGCGCTTTATTTTGTGATTACAACTGCGTTGTAAGATTCTTCGTTTTTCATATTAGTTTTTAAGTACTAGAATTAAGCTTTGTTTTGTTTCACAAATTCGTATAACGTGTTGATGCCGGTAATCTGAAATGGCTCAAATTCTTGGAACTTCCGACGTATGTTATTGCGTGCGAGATTTAAATTCTTGGTACTGGTTTGCGTTTAAACGCTGCGACTGTGTTGTGAATCAAAAACGCTTTTAGCTTAAAAGCTTGAAAATTATTTAATACTCATCAATATTTTGTGTGACTTTTGTTTGAATCTACGATTTATGTAAGCGTTAAAACAATGTTTGGTTAAAAACGTGTAAATTTGACGATAAGTAAATAGTCTATTGAAAATTGAATATTCTATTGTAAATTGGAGTTTACAATTGTTACTTATTCAGAGTCTTTAAAATAAAAATATTTTTGTGTCAAAATTATATTAGTGTTCAACGTGCTTAAATATGTATTTGTAATTGTAGGTAAATAAATTGTTATTTACGTTGTCTTAAATTTTTTTTTAATTTTGTCTTAATTTACAAACCCTTTTATTTATTTAAACAAATGAAAATTTTACTAATGATATTTATTCTAATAAACATTCAAAGTAATTAAAATATTCTAATATTTTAATGCTTAGGTAAGAATATTTAAATAGTCATATATAAATGTAGAAAGATCAAATAGTACAATTGCCTTGTAGTGATTTCTTAAAGTTTCACAAACTTTGCGCAAGTTTTCTTCACCTACAGATTTGTCAAAACTTCATCAATAGCAATCAAATTTATTTTGAAATGTTAATACGTTTATTAAAAAATGTAGCTTTTCAATTGTTACAATTAAATCTTTATTATGTATGTATATATAAAAAAAACTACAATAACTTTTAATAAGCCTTTAAAAAAGGAACTTCTGAAAGTGCATATTCAAATTCTCAAAATGAGAAATATTAACAATTACGTTTAGAATACAACAATCTATTTCTATTATCCAATTATGACGATCTAACTTCTGTCAATGTAATGTCAAAGCTTCTATTTTACATGAACAAGTGCAATTGAGAGGTCGGGCTTCTTTGAAGCGGCTCATCAGGCTCGTTCGGCGTTGTCTCGTGGTTTTGCCAACGATGCATGTCTCTCAACGTCTTGTGATACCTTATCGACTTGCCCAATACGCAGGCGAACACTATTCCAGAGAACTGAAATTCAACAATAAAATTTTGTTATTTGTTGCAAAATGAAACGATCAACAATGATTATTACCTGTAGAAGCATAACGACAATGGCTCCGGTGACGACGTAGATAGCGCTGCGATTAACGAGGAACACAAGGTCGTTGTAGCATCCCTCTTTGAAGATAGCCTTGCAGCTTGCAACGGACTCGCTCTCGTAGCAGCAGGAGTTGGGCACCTTGTACTTGTTGCTCGAGTTGGTCAATATGCCCGCCCAGTCGTCCGGTCCGTCGTAGCCGCAGCAGTACATCTGCAAATGGTCGTTTAGCGGATAAATATAAAGATTCGGCCAACTTTAGACACTGCCCTTACGTTCGACTGGAGAAAGTCAATGGCTTGACGCGCCTCGACGTTCTTCTCGTATTGATGCATCGTACGGTTGATTCTGTCGTGGATGGCGTCTGTGATCCTACCGTGGTAAGCGTAGGAGCCGACCGCGACCGACAATTCAAGGAACAGCACTAGGAATAAAGAGACTGCGAACTTGATGCAGAGCTCGATTAGCAACATGGAAAATATTGTATGTAATAATAGGTTATTAAGACATTGAGACGAACCACTAGGACCATACAGGTGGACTCCTTGAGGGCGCCGTAACAGCCCAAGAAGGCGATCACGAAGATCATCGTGCCGATGATGATGAGCAGCTTGGCTGGTGAAAAGTAGCTCGAGTCGAGGAAAAATGAAAAGTCATAGTACGTGGCGTAGAGAGTTGTGCCGATTGAGATTATCATCATACCGGTTAACTGTTGGATAAAAGTAAAAAAATCGGTTTTGGATATAGGTGGTTTAAAGAGGGGTTTTGGGGTATTATTTTGGTGGAATTTCGAATTTCATGTTATAAACGACACGCCGATCGTTTAATTGTTGCCTTTGTCAATGAAAATGGTGCGGGTACAATTGTAAAGATAAGATTGACAATGAAATAAAAACAAGCGGCGGAGAGGGAAGGCTTTGTTTAACTAGAATCGACGATTTCAAAAACATCTGTGAGTTTACGTAAATTTAAAAAAAAATAAATAAATAAATAAACAATGTGAATAGACTATTTGCCGTGTGCAACTATCAAAATTTCACACCAACGTTTGCGTAGGATGAAAAATTATTCGTATAAAATAATAAACAAATACAGACCACAAACAAAGAGTTGACAATGCAAAGCAAGTACTTGATGCATTGCAAGCCGACGTCTTGATCGGTTGTAGACATCATTGCAGTTTGCTTCTTTTTCGCCTAATTACCAGCGGAAAACTATAGTCTTATGCCAAAACGAATATATATTTTACGAACGTCGCAGTTTTGAAGTTAAAAGTTATGAGGTGCGAGCACTAATAAACTTTCAGTACAAGCGCGATCAAGCTTATCTTGCCTCAACGATATCCGAGGGACTGATAATATCTAAAACGTCGATATTCTCGATTATTTTTATAATTCCATGCGATAACTCGCCGGGCTTTAAATTCTACGTACATCATACGCAGCTGTTCCCTAATGCCCTCCGAAAATCAAGCCAACTTGTGAATTTTGTAAATAATTTTTATATCCCTTTATCAATGATTTTCTTTTTTTTTTTTTTACTGTCTTTAAATGTTTGATCAGGGATGTTTCAATAACAATTTTATATTGATTGACGTCAGTATAGAAAAATTCTTTATCAGATTACTTAAAATGCGTGTGCAGACGTGTATATGGCTGTTTGCGGAGAAAATTTGTTTCTTTGTTACCATTCATTCATAAATTTTAAGTTTAAAGTTTATCCTATAGAAATAAAAAGAAAATAAGACATTTTCAATAATTACCATTTGTTGTGTATACTTTTTTTATTGATAAACCAAGTTACAATGTTTTTTAACACTTATTATGCAAATAGTCATAATTACTTCTTTAAAATAAAATTTTAAGATTTAGTGCAGGTAGTTTGTTTTTGTATAAAAAAAGTTTCAACACTTTGTAAAAACGAGATATAAACTTTTTATTTTGTGTAAAAACATTTCATTCGGCATCACAAAACATCAAGCATTTTTTTCACTCGTTTTGAAATGTTATATTCTAAAATTTACCTAACTATTGAACGTTTTAATTTGTTACAAAAATAGTAAAAGAAGTTTTTCAATATAGTTACAAAAAACTTATCAGTAACAATAGCGTAGAAATAATTTTTCTCAAAATACAGAATCTATATAAAATTATATATCCGTGACAAAAAAAAACACATCATAATAAACATTTTAAAATCGTAAAAGTAGTCTCTTTTTCATTAATTTAGCATTAACAATATGTTCTCGAAACTATCTTTTCCCAAGAGTCGTAGGTATTATAAAATGCATAGATAATTTTTGTTTTAAGCATAATTTTAACACAAAAATGTGGTCGTAATTAGAAAAAAAAGTCAAAATAATGGCGGGAAGTCAAATCAGTGATAAAGTATTACTATACTGTATCTCTACTGTTACAAGGGGCAGAAGCACGTTGTTATTCCCGCGCATGAAGCTTACTGCCCAAGCGCAGCGAGGGCAGTAATCATGAAAGGGAATAACTGCTTCGCCCCTTGTGGCATACGATGCTTTATTTCCGATGTCAGGGATGGCCTCATAATTATTCCATGTAAAAGAGGGAGATAAACAGTGTTTTTAATAATGCACTGTTTCTCTTCCGATTTTACCGGGAATAATGAGGCCATTATTGATCTTTTGGGAATAAAATTAGTTACTACCAAAGTAATCATTTTATCCTACGAATCGCGCAGTCTCATTGATATGTGACGGTGATGTCCGTACGCGGCGTGCGCGGTCATTGGAAGGCTAGAACTCGAAACGCAGCAACACTTACCGGCTCACATCTTTCACCGCTTTCGCGTCTTAATCGTTGGAAAGGAGTGACCTGGGATTCGGGTGTAAGCTTAGTGAATACTCGGTGTTTTAAAGGTATCAGTTTATTGTTTGGTTGTTAGGCTGCGGTGTTTAGTGATTCTCAATGTTTCTTTTGTTTGTAACGCAGTTACACTTTCATGTATATTCGTAGAAAATGAACGAGGACCGCTTGAGCGATCTAACCAACTCTCTTGAGGTCTATAATCAGCAATCCTTTTTCACAAGCGTCGACAATATTTTTGTCTGTAATATTGAAACCGAAATTCACCTGTGTCTCTTTCAGCAGAAAATTGATCAGCTCAAAATTGCGAGATTTTAAAGCGTCGCTCAATGGAATATTGCCCCAATTGTCCTTAACATTGGGCTTAGCACCTTTTTCCAAGAGATATAGCACTATCTGCAAGCTACCAGCTCTTGCGGCTTTGTGTAGCGCAGTCCTTCCCTTGTTACAAACAGCATTAACGTCTACGTTTTCCTCTTCCTCTTCTTCTTTTTCCACTGCCCATTTGACTGCATCGTAAAGCCCAGCGCGTGCGGTTATATGCAATATGTTATTGCCTTTTGAAGTAACTGCTTTTAGCAGATAATATGATATATTCTTGTTTAATTTTTTGCAGTCCTCATATATTTCTTTAAATTCCTTGAACAAGATTTCGTTTGATTTTAACGATTCTTTTTCGAACTCATTTACAAAATCTCTTATTTTTACCCATTTAACCACATCAAGATTAAGGCTATCAAAGGCTCTTTTCAAATTTGATTTTGAATTCAATGCTTTAAGCTTATTTACCAAAAGAGCAATAAATGGATCATCTAGCTGTTGTATTTTTCTAAACATGGACGATAAAATAATCTTCTGCTGTGCATCTTGAATAATGTCATTATCTTCCATTACTTCAAATAATTTATTCAAACCAAAATCATTGTTTTTGTCTAATTGATTTCTGGCTGCCGCGTACAAAACTGTGTCGTGATTATTGTCTCGCTCTTTCAGCAAATCTCGGATAAGATCAACATTTGATGACTCCGTTTTTATTACCCTAAACAAAAAATTCACTATTCCATGATTAATTTCTTGAAAGGCAACATGCAAAATCGTTTGTCCATTATGATTTTTTTCTTTCCACGACATTTTCAACAGTTTTTGAAACTGCTTCAGAGTTCTCTCGTCGAACGTTTTAATTTTTAACAATTTTAGATTCATGAATTTTCGAATTAATTCGTGATCTTTCTTCAGTAAAATCTCTTTTAACAGATACTCCTTTTTCCTCAAATTTGACAATCTATTTGATGCTTTCTCTATCCAGTTGATGTAATACTTAGCAGCAAAGTATTCTCGGAGGGTTGGATGGATAAAGTTAATAGTGCAACCTTCCGATGCTAATTCTTCCAAACGTTTTTCATGTTCAAATGGCGCCGTATCGTGATCTGATTGCCAAACGAAAGCCTTAGCCAGGTCTTTGTAATAGCCGTAAAAAATTTTTTCCTCTTGTATCCGTTTACTTTCTTCTTCAATGCCCATTTTTTTAAAATAAATCTCATGCTTCCTCTCAATAAATTTTTCATAAACTTCCCAAATGTCATTACCTAAGTAACTAAAGTCGACTTCATTTGTACCTTTAGACCATTTTACAATATCATCTGGAGAACTTTCTAACATCAAATTCAATAGTAACGGACTGCCATTAATTTTAGTCACATCGGGTTTAAATACATTTCTAATTTTATTTAAAAATTGATCGGTGTAGATTCTTATAACACTTTCAGTTTTAAAAAATATCAATTCAAATAAATCCTTGTTTAACATTAACCGCAGACGAATTTTCAAGTAATTTTTAATAAAGCCTTTTACTAAATTTTTCATTGGATAAATGTTTACGGCAAACGTTGATAATTCAACTTCTAATGTCTGCTGATAATGAAGACGAGTGGTTACCCAAAATTTAGCCTTGGTTTTATCCTTCAAATGTTTCAGTAGCTTAATTATTTTCTCTCTATCCTTTTCATCCAAGACTTCGTCAAAGCCGTCGAACGCTATTAACAAAGGTTTTCCAAAATCGTCGTTTACCAAAGCCCTGTTCAACAAATCTTTGGTAAAATTGTCGCTTAGATTTTTATCAAATTTTGATAAAAATTCTGTTACCTCTAATATTTCGTTATGAACAAAATTAATTTCTCTAATTTCTTTCAAATGATCTTTAAGATTTACTCTCAACAACCAATGAGACTTCTCTTCTCGTTGCAATAATTTGACTAAAGTTGTACTTTTGCCCATTCCTGGACAACCAGCAATTATTACGACTTTTTTCAATCTCATTTCTTTTATCAGATCATCCTCTTCTATTAAATTATTATTATCATTATCCTTAACTTTATATTGGCTCAGAAGCTGTAGCGAGTTTTGGGTTTCCAACCAAATAAGCCGATCATCTACAAATTTCAGTAAATGCACTATTCGATGTTTGTTATTCGCCATTAGCTTTTGAAACTTCACTTTATTTCTTTTGGCAAATTTAATCTTATTCTTGCAATTTTTCTCGAAGTTTGTGTATTCATCGTTATTAAACTCAATCCACTTTTGAAAATCTTGTTTATTAATTCCATCGATAAAAAAAATTTCAGAAAGTTCAGAATTCGCTATCAATTCTTTTACATTCTTTCCAATAACGACTTCGCTTTTAAATCTTTTGCCTTTTATGTAAAAGTTAGGATTGTAAATTTTTGCCAGTACGTATTCATGACCATTGTCTTTTGACACACTAATTTTGATATTGATCCAATAAATAATTTTCTTCGATTGCTTGTGGCATATATTCTCAAAATCGCAATCATTAAATTTATCAAAATATAGTTGAATCGGCTTTGAATCGTTGACTTTCGTATCAACCGACTCGTCTAATATTTCTATTTGATCTTTAAACTTTTCAGTAAATTCTTCAATTAACGTGTTCTTAACAGTTGAACCAGGCTGTCCGCTAATTACATAAATCTCTCCTTTTTTCGATGATGCATTATCAGACAAATTCTCAAAAAGAACTTCTTTCTTGATTTTTTCCTGCAACTCACAATAAGCACCTTCTAAAACGCTTGTTTTTAATTGCCTACACCCAATCTTGATTGGTTCATTACAAATAAGTTGCTTCAATGTTTTACGGTCGATATTAATTCTGCAATTACCGGATAAATTTGTCAAGGTGTAATCTGTTTCTTCTCCTGAGCTCTCATTGTTAATATCTGTCTCTTCTCCTGAGCTCTCATTGTTAATATCTGTTTCATCTCCTAAGCTATCATTTTTAAAATCGGTTTCTTCTCCTGAGCTCTCACTGTTAGATCTGTTTTTTTGTCTGTCGTATTGCTGACGATTTATTTTTTTTAAATATAACTCTTGCAAGATTACTTCTTCTCCCTGAAATATTACTTTTTTTTGTAAAATATGATTCTTGGATCTTTCACGAAGATCGCTAAAATTCGAATCATCTGTAATTCTTTTTATGAATTTTGAGTCCAGTTCAAAAAATAAATTTCTACATTGCTTATCATCGGCAATTAAAATAATTTTTTTTTCGTTCGACTGCTTCAGAATTCTTGTTAATACATGGCCTAATATTATTATACTATCTTCAACTGCATATTGCGACGCAGCGAGTTCGCAGCTTATAATTAACAAATTGTTTCTTGATTCAAATGCATCCATTGCACGTACTTGTGACTTTGGTCGTAATAATGCTTTTAACGTCATGAAAATATAACTATCTTGCTTTTTGTACTGGTCATTTGTCAATTTCAACGTCTTCATTCCCTCGCAAACATTAATTGCAGTTAATGCCGTTTCCGGAGAAAGAAACGTTTTTAATTCTCCAACGAGTTTTTCGGATTTAAATTTAATCCCATATTCTTGAAGTTCTTCAGAATACGCTAGGCTTAATCCAACCGATAGCAAAATGTTAATTTGATATTCTATCTCGTTTAGAAACTTATTGCCACTTTTAGCATCGAGCCATACGCCTTGTTTTTGTTTAAACCAATTCAACATTTTTTCTTGAAAAGAATGAGCTACTACGTCAGCGTTAAGTAGGTTGAACTGGCTGTCCTCTCCCAATTCATTTGCAATAATTTTACTTAGTTTCTCTTCATTGGGTTGATCTACTGCAAAGATTAACTGCTCGAAAAAATTCTCTATTTCCTTGTCATCAACTGTATCACTGGGTAATTCAGACTTCTCTTCAAACATCATGAAATCATTAATATTGCATTTATCCTTTTCAAGTTCGCTTTTCGATTTACCGAATGGTAGAGATACAGGTATCTCCTTTTTCCACAGACTTAGTTGAATTGCGTCTTGCTGTAAAACCTTTCGGAAGTTTCTAATTTCCAAATCGTCACTGGTGCCATCCAGAAAGTCAGTTCTAAATTTAATAAATTTTGACACTTCTTTCTCGTTAGTCTTTTCTACAATTTCAAAGACTTTTTCGCAAAGTCGAACATGATAAAGTTTTAAAATGTCAGATCTTAGTTGGATTTGCTTGTTTTTAACAAAGTGATGCTTTAATTCTTTAGCTAACAAGTAAACATCTGATGTTTCTCTTAATTTTTTGTACAATTCATGATCAATATTATTTTGTTTGATTTTATAAAGTATTCTTGAATTTATGTTCAGAATGTTATCGTATTCTTCAATAGGATCAAATTCAATTCCTGATTTCTTTAAGTTCTCAAAGGTATCTAATTTAATGTTGGAAAAGAGAATGAAATCTAAATTATCTACGTTGAATTCAGGATTCTTTACTATTTTTCGATAGGAAACAAAATACTTTTGTAAGCTAAAGGCGCCGTTGTTACTGTTAAGCAAGTCAGAAGCAGTAATTTTTTCAGAATCGTTCTGCGTATGCTTGACCTGGACGAAACGTATCTTAGATCGTTCACTTTCCTGTTCCTCATTTTTCTTGTATTTAAACACTACGTCGTCGAAGCTTCCGGCGGCGATTACTTCTGTGCCTAACTGAAATTCATATTTGTTTGCTACAGCCCGTTCTAAGAATAACATCAGTACTTTCAATTGATAAATCGCCCCATGCACATTGCGAGCTAATCCTCCTTTGATATAAGGATTGGACCAAGCGTTTTGACCTTTTTCAGCCCTTTCAACCTCCTCAATATTAATCAATCTGCCTTTTTTGTTGTCATCCTCACTGTCAGTCGGGGAAGTGTTTTTCCTTTTTTGAGAAGTCGACGCAATTGATAATTCTTCCATAAGTGAGGTTCGTGGATGTTGCACCGAAGTCGAAAACAATCCTGCTAAAAAATTGTCTCTGTAAGCACAAATATTTACTTAATTAATAATTTAAATAAATTGATTTTGTATTGAAAAATACATAGTTTTTTTTATTAAACCTTAAATTTCAGTTTTAGCATTACTGTAGTTTTTACCGGTATTTTTAGAAGATTTTTATAATATCTACGGTATTTTAGTTTCTTAACTTTTTTTCCGAGTCTTAGTCTTTGAGTTATCCCCACGAAAAACTTGTTTCTGCCGCTTGCAATTTTTTTTAGCTATACTAAACACCCCATATCTTTGACAGAAAATGATATTGATAGATAAGACTACAAAGTCTTATCTATTGACATTTAATTTCCTATCCTACGGTTTTTTTATTTGAATTACAGATTTTTTAGTAAGCCCCTTTACTCCGTGCTCGGACGGGGTAAAAGGTCGCTCTTTCGATTGCCGGTGTCGAAAATGGAAAAAAAACGTTAGCAAATAGTAAATATTTGGAGTTTTTTATAAAAAAAATCTATAAATTTTGACACAAAAATTTTTATAAAGTCATTGATCGTCATCAAAAAAGGGTCTAGATGAACTGCAAATGGCATAGATCGAGCATTTTTAAGTTTCTCTTTAAAATGGTATAATTTATTTTATGATTATTCACCAACAAAATTCAAAATGGCGGTCAAATTAAAAAAAATCGTAAATCTTTTACGATAAGATACTCAGTTATTGGTAACAACACTAAAAAAAAAGAAATCTAGAAAAATGAAGTTTTGAACATGCTAAACAGTATATAATAAAGTTTCTTACCTGATTTTTACCGATCGATTTCCTTAGACAAAAAGACAGCGTTCACAAACGACGTATATCTGCACGGATTAATAGATTTTCTAATCTATCGCACTTAAAAATGCACTGAGACGTTTACAATTAACGCGTTCGGTGTCTTCAGCTTTTGTCGACTTCACTAAGAATGTCATAGCGCTATACTTCCGCGCGATACTTGCATGTCTCTTATCTTGCATATAGTTTATCTAAAATAGTTAATCTTAGATACATCCTTTAACAATTAATGCAAGCTCGTGCAATTTTTTTTAAGTATACACTCCTATATTGCTACTCACATTAGTGTATTAATTTACTATTTTGTCAAAATTTTATCTAAATGGTTAACAAACGAAGACTAAATGGTGGTATTAAATAATTCAGCTTGTTAAAAACGTTACTCCTTGTATTTCAAGTAAAAATGTCTTCTCACGCTTATTCTAAGCGTTAATAATTATAATTATTATCTTACAAAATTTTTTTTACGTTTTACCAACATTCTGGCCCCCTTAGTAAGATTCTTTTTATTAGCTTTGTAAGGACGTTACGTGAGATGACAAACGTGAGATCTGAGACTTTCTTTATTTTCGTGGCCTAGGTATGTAATATACTATTGTTAAAAACTAGAGTATTCTTATTTAAATATAATTTTTTCGTGTACTTTAACAAAATATTTAAATTTATAATGTTAAAATAGACATAAAAAAAACACAAAAAAAGATATAAATACTATATTGGTACCTTAGAAGAGCCAGAATAACTTTTAGAAAGTTTCATTTAAAACAGTGCCACTGATCCAGAAAGAATTAAAAGTGAATCTTGACGCAAGAAGCTGTTGGAAAATAGTCCTCTGTCAGCAAACATTTTAAGTGATTCTGGCTCTCTGAGGGCACCAAAATAATATATATTTTTTTTCTAATCTTTCTTTATATATATTTTAACAATATAAGTTAAAATATTTTCTAACAGTACAAAACACAATTTTCTTATTAGACGTGTACTCTAGCTTTATCAAGGTAAAAAAATTTTATCGTGTAAGAAATGTATAGGTAAATAATTTTTAAAAAATATTTATCTACACTGTCACATACAATGATACAATTTACAAAGATATTGCAAAACTGATTGATCAACATTAATGAAAAAATTCATATCATTTCTGATATTACTGCACTTGTGTAACTAGCCTTTGTATAAAATATTTCTTTTTAAATGTGTTTTTTTTCAGCACGAATTAAAAAAAACTTTTTATAGTTTAAAATACAAGATAATGCTATAAAATGCAATGAGGAACTGCCTCTTGAAAAAAACTCATATTAGAAGGGAAACAGTAATAATTTCATTTCTGATGATTCACAAATTTCATATGCAATGTTTTCAATATTCAAAATTTATTAAAATTTTTTATTATTTGTTTTTGTAACATTAGCCAAATCGGTTCATGTATAAATAGAAGATTAATCTTTCGTTACATATTTTGATATTGAATCAATAGTACAAATGTTTGTGTTCCATGTCAAATCTTATTGATTTAATCAAGGCGCATTAATTTCAAGTGAATATATATATGCATATAATATATATGCATATTTCGGCTGAAATTCTTTTCATACCAGCTTTTCTAGCAGGTACACAACACTTGGATATATCATACCTTTGTTTCTTTGTTCCTTGGAAATGTGTCATTTTTTTAAAACATAAATTTAACGAAGCATTTGAAATAATAATTTGTATCGTAAAAATACACGTCTATGCAATTAGAATATTCATAACAATCACTTCTTTAAAATAAAATTTTAAGATAAATATTTTATTTTTGCACAAAATAGTGTCAACTTTTTATACACGCAACGTATAAAAAAACGAAAACGAGATATAAACTTTATTCTATTTTGTGTAGAATGTGTAACATGCGTTTTTTTCACTTGTTTCGAAATTTTATATTTTTAAATTTACCTAATTATTGAACATTCTGATTCGTTACAAAAATAGAATCCAATCAAAATGTTCATTACAAAAACATTTTCGGTAGCAATACCGTACAAAAATTTTCTAAAAATACAGAATCTATATAAAATTATATGTCTGTGATAAAAAAAACACATCTTAATAAAAAATTTTAAAATCGTAAAAGTAGTCTTCTTTTTTCATTAATTTAGCATTAACAATATGCTCTTGAAACCATATTTTCCCAGGAGTCGTGGGTATTATAAAGTACATACATAATTTTTGTTTTCAGCAAGGTTTCTCACAAAAATGTGGTCGTAATTTGTAGTAGAAAAGTCAAAATAATGGCGGAAAGCCAAATCAGCGATAAAATATTTACTATACCAAAGCGATCATTTTATCCTACGTATCGCAGTTTGATTGATAAAAAAATCTTTTAACGCCAAGTTAGTAAAAAGTAAATATATAAATATATAAATAAGTAAAGACTAGGCAGCTTCGCTGCTGATATACTCATCAAGAGCTTGAATTATTTTCTGGCGATCCTCGTCTTCTGCAGTTTGACCAGCTAAAATCTGCTCGGTAATTTCGTCAATATTTTCCTCTAATAATTTTCTCGCTGTTCTTGCCGCTTCTTTCAATTGTCGCGGATCTTCGTATTGCCGTATCACTTCCTTGACCATGTCCAGATGACCTATTATGCACACGTCGTCAAGCGCAGTACGACCCCGACTATTTTTGGCTGTAATGTCAAAATCGAGATTCGCCTGTGTCTTTTCCAGCAGAAACTCGAACAACTCAGTATTGCCAGATCTAATAGCGTCGCGCAGTGGAACATCGTTCCAATTGTCCTTAACATCGGGCTTAGCACCTTTGTCCAACAGATACTGCACTATCTGCAAGTTACCAGCCCTTGCGGCCTTATGCAGCGCAGTCCTTCCCTTGTTACAAACAGCATTAACGTCTACGTTTTCCTCTTCCTCTTCTTTTTTTTTCCACTACCCATTTGACTGCATCGTAAAGCCCAGCACGTGCGGCCTTATGCAATATATTATTGCCCTTTGAAGTAACTGCCTTTAGCAGATAATACGAAATATTCTTGTTTATTTTTTTGTAGTCCTCGTATATTTTCTGGGATTTCTTGAACAAGACTTCTTTTGATTTTAACGGTTCTTCGCTGTCTTTTTCGAACCGATTTACAAAATCTCCTATTTCGTCCCATTTAGCCGCATAAAGATTGAGGCTATTGTAGGTTTCTTTCAACTTTGATTCCGAATTCAATGCTTCAAACTTTTTTGCCAAAACAGCTATACATGGATCTTCTTTGTCTTGATTATTTCTAAACATGGACGATAAAATAATCTTCTCTTGTGCATCTGGAATAATGTCGTTATCGTCCATTACCTCGAATAATTTTTTCAAACCAATATCATTGTTTTCGTGTAGTTGATTCTTGGCTGCTGTGTACAACACTGTATCGTGATTATTGTCTCGCTCTTTCAGCAAATCTTGCGTAAGATGAACATCTGACGACTCCGTTTTTATTACCCTAAACAAAAAATCCACTATTCCATGATTTATTTCTTGAAAGGCAACATGCAAAATAGTTTGACCATCGTGATTTTTTTCTTTCCACGATTTTTTCAATAGTTTTTGAAACTGTTTTAGAGTTTTCTCGTCGAACGCATTAATTTTTAACAATTTCAGATTCATGAATTTTCGAATTAATTCGTGATCTTTCTTCAATAAAATTTCTTTTAACAGATACTTTTTTTTCCTCAAATTTGACAATTTATTCGATGCTTTCTCTATCCAGTTGATGTATTGCTTAGCAGCAAAGTATTCTCGAAGGGTTGGATGAATAAAGTTAATATTGCTACCGTCTGATGTAATGATCCCAGATGATAAAACTATATCACGAAATTCGTTCAAGCGTTTTTCATGTTCGAACGACACCGCGTCGTGATCCGATTGCCAAACGAAAGCCTTAGCCAGGTCTTTGTAATAGCCGTAAAAAATTTTTTTATCTTGTATCCGTTTACTTTCTTCTTCAATGCCCATTTTTTTAAAATAAATGTCATGCTTCCTCTCGATAAATTTTTCATAAACTTCCCAAATGTCATTACCTAAATAATTAAAGTCGAGTTTTTCTTTATCTTCAATCCATTTCTTAAAATTATCTGGAGAGCCCTCCAACATCAAATTCAATTGCAACGGGGTGCCAATAATTTTAGCCACATCGGGTTGAAATACGCTGCTCATTTTCTTTAGAAACTCATCTATGTACTTTTTTAATCTTCTACCATTAAATAGTCTTTCAAATTGATCCTTGTTTAACGTTGGCCGTAGGCGAATTTTCAAATACTTTTTAATAAAGTCTCTTACCAAATTTGTCATTGGATAAATGTTTACGGCAAATGTTGATAATTCAACTTCCAATGTCTGCTCATAATGAAGACGAGTGGTTATCCAAAAATTAGCCTCGGTTTTATTCTTCAACCATTGCAGTAGCAAAATTATTTTCTCTCTGTCCTTTTCATCCAAGACTTCGTCAAAGCCGTCGAACGCTATTAACAAGGGTTTTCCAAAATTGTTGTTTACCAAAGCCCTGTTCAACAAATCTTTGGTAAAATTGTCGCTTAGGTTTTTATCAATTTTTGATAAAAATTCAGTTATCTCGAGTATTTCGTTATGAACTAAAGTAATTTCTCTAATTTCTTTCAAATGATCTTTGAGATTTACTCTCAACAACCAGCGTTCCTTCTCTTCTCGTTGCAATAAGTTGACTAAAGTTGTACTTTTGCCCATTCCTGGATCACCAGCAATTATTACGACTTTTTTCGATCTAATTTCTTTTATTAGCCGGTCCTCTTTTATCAAATTGTTACTATCACCATCGTTAGCTTTATATTTTCTCAGAAGCTTTAGCGAGTTTTGGGTTTTCAACCAAATAAGCCGATCTTTTACAAATTTAAGTGAATGCACTGTTCGATCTTTACTTTTTGCAATTAGGTTTTGAAACCTCACTTTATTTTTCTTAGCGAATTTAATCTTTTTCTTGCAATTTTTCTCGAAGCTTGTGCATTCATCTTTATTAAACTCAATCGACTTTTGAAAATCTTGTCTATGAGTTCCATCAATACAAAAAATTTCAGAAAGTTCAGAACTCGCCATCAATTCTTTTACATTTTTTCCAATAACGACTTCGCTTTTAAATCTTTCGCCTTCTATGTAAAAGTTAGGATTGTAAATTTTTGCCAATACGTATTTATGACCATTGTCTTTTGACCCACTAATTTTGATATTGATCCAATAAATAGTTCTCTTCGATTGCTTGTGGCATATATTCTCAAAATCGCTATCATTAAATTTAGCAAAATATAGTTGAATCGGCTTTGAATCGTTGACTTTCATATCAACCGACTCGTCTAATATTTCTATTTGATCTTCAAACTTTTCAGTAAATTCTTTAATTAACGTGCTCTTAACAGTTGAATCAGGCTGTCCGCTAATTACATAAATGTCTCCTTCTTCCGATGATGCATTATCAGTCAAATTCTTCATAAAAACTTCTTTCTTGATTTTTTTCTGCAACTCGCAATAAGCACCTTCTAAAACGCTTGTTTTTAATTGTCTACACCCAATCTCGATTGGTTCATTACAAATAAGCTGCTTCAATGTTTTGCGGTCGATATTTACTGTGCTCCCAATACATAATGGTTTGAAATCTGTTTCTTCTCCTGTACTCTCATTGAACAACTGTTTCAAGCCTGTTTCTTCTTCTGCCGTGTTGTCATCGGTCTTCAACTGATTTGGTCCTATTTCATTTTCTATTTTGTTAAAATATAATTCTTGCAAGCTTATTTCTACACCCTGAAACATAACTTTTTTTTGTAAAACATGATACTTGGATCTTTCACGAAGATCGCTAAAATTCGAGTCATCTGTAATTCTTTTTATGAATTCTGAGTTTAGTTTAGAAAATAAATTTCTACATTGCTCATCATCGGCAATTAAAATAATTTTCTTTTCGTCCGACTGCTCCAGAATTCTTGTTAATTTATCGCCCAATATTTTTACTATACTATCTTCACCTGCAAATTGCAACGCAGCGAGTTCGCAGCTTATAATTAACAAATTGTTTCTTGATTTAAAAGCATCCATTGCACGTACTTGTGACTTTGGTCGTAATAACGCTTTTAACGTCATGAAAATATAACTATCTTGCTTTTTGTACTGGTCATTTGTCAATTTCAACGTCTTCATTCCCTCGCAAACATTAATTGCAGTTAATTTTTAATTCTCCAACGAGTTTTTCGGATTTAAATGCAATACCATATTCTTGAAGTTCTTCAGAATACGCTAGGCTTAATCCAACGGATATCAATGTGTTAATTTGATTTTCTATCTCGTTTCGAAACTTATTGCCACTATCGGCATCAAGCCATACGCCTTGTTTTTGTTTAAACCAATTCAACATTTTTTCTTGAAAAGAATGAGCTACTACGTCAGCGTTGAGTAGGTTGAACTGGCTTTCCTCACCCAACTCCTTAGCAATAATTTTACCCAGTTTCTCTTCATTGGGTTGATCTACTGCAAAGATCAGCTGCTTGAAAAAGTTCTCTATTTCTTCGTCGTCAACCGTATCACTGGGCAACGCAGTCGTAGGAATTAAGAGATTGCCTCCGGCTTTCTCTTCACACGTCATGAAATTAGTAATCTTGTATTTATACGTTTGAAGTTCGCTGAAATCTATCTGTTCCTTTTCAAGTTTTTCTTTTAAAGCACTTTTGAACTCTTCTAAATTTCCCTTCAACTCTTCATCCTCGCCAAAAAACGCATGTCTAAATCGCACTAAATTTTCATTGTTTTCGTCTTGAACCAATACGTGACCAGCTAATTTGTCAATATTAGATTGAATGACTTTATTTTGACGATTAATATTAATCGTATCACTTTCATGTTGTTTTTTTATCATTTCAACAAATTTTTCGGCAAATTCAGCTGGATTGCTAATAATTGGATCATCCTGTAATTTGAACGATTTACCGAATGCTGGAGATACAGATATCTCCTTTTCCCTCAGATTTACTGGTATTGTTTCTGGCTGTAAAACATTTCGAAAGTTTATAATTTCTAAATCGTCGCTGATGCCATCCAGAAAGTCAGTTCTAAATTTAATAAATGGTTTTAGCACTTCTTTCTCGTTATTCTTTACCATCTTTTCTACAATTTCAAAGACTGTTTCGCAAAGTCGAACATGATAAAGTTTTAAAATGTCAGATTTTAGGTTCAGAGGATTGTTTTCAACAAAGTGATGTTTTAATTCTTTAGCCAACAAGTGAGCATATGATGTGTTTCTTAATTTTTCATACAATTTCTTTTTAGTTATTTTTTTTAGTTTATAATGTTTTGTAGAATTTACGTGCAGAATATTATCGTATTCTTCGATAGGATCAAATTCAATTCCTGATTTCTTCAAGTTCTCAAAGGTATCTAATTTAATGTTGGAAAAAAGAATGAAATCTAAATTATCTTTGTTGAATTTAGGATTCTTCACTATTTTTCGATAGGAAACGAAATACTTTTGCAAGCTAAAGTCGCCGTTGTTATCGACAAACAATTTACGAGCGGTAATTTTTTCAGACTCGTTCTGCTTATGCTTGACCTGAACGAAACGTATCTTAGATCGTTCACTTTCCTGTTCCTCATTTTTCTTGTATTTAAACACTACGTCGTCGAAGCTTTCAGCGTCTTCTACTTCTGTGCCTAACTGAAATTCATATTTGTTTACTAAAGCCCGTTTTAAGAATAACATCAGTACTTTCAATTGATAAATCGTCCCGTGCACATTGCGAGCCAGTCCTCCTTTGATATAAGGATTGGACCAAGCGTTTTGACCTTTTTCAGCATTTTCAACCTCCTCAACAGGAATCCATCTGCCTCTTTTATTGTCATCTTTAATGTCAGTCGGGAAAGTGTTTTTCCTTTTTTGAGGAGTCGATGGAATTGGTGATCCTTCCATAAGGGAGGTTCATCGATGTCGCCCCGAAGTCGAAAACAAACCTGCAACGAAATTGTCTCTTTAAATAAATTGATTTTGTATTGAAAGATACTGTTACGTGGGAAGCGAGGATTCGGGATCGCGTGACCAGTGGTTCTTTTCGCAAAATAATTGACACGGTTGGCGGTTGATTGTGTTTTATTCATAAGAAAGGTGGAGGAGAGTCGATGGTTCGCTTATTTCTTATCGCGCGTGGACTACCGAGTCCGTTAACTACTACGAGGTCCTGATGCTACGACCCGTCTGCCGGCGCACATCGTCGCCGAACTTCTGCGCTCGCATTAGGCGCAAAAAGCGGCTGACTTCTCATCTTGCGCTTCGGATATGTTGCCGTTGCATGTCTCCTTACTACGGGAAAATCTCGTCTTGCTCGGGGACGCAGACCGTGGGACCATCCGTTCACCGCGGAGCCTGCTGACGCTAACGTCGCCGCTCGCCTCGACTCGCGTCGTAAACGTGACAATACATAAGCATTTTAAAAATTTTTGTAAAAAAAAATTTTTAATTTTTTATTAAACCTTAGATTTCAAAGTTTTCGAATTACTGTCATTTTTATCAGTATTATTAAAAGATCTTTATAATGTCTATGATAGTTTTTTTTTAACTTTTGTCCGAGTTTTATAGATACAGTTTGAATTATTCACACGAAAAACTGGTTTCTGCTATTTTGCAATTTTTTAAAATACACTAGACAACTTTGATATTTAACGAAAAAAAATCTATGAAGTATTACCTATTGAAATTTAATTCACTATTCTACGGTTTTTTTTTATTTGAAGGGCCGATTTTTTGGTAAGCCCTTTTACCCCGTGCTTGAACTATTGCAGTAATAAGTTTGATAAACGTAGAAAAATATAAGAAACTACAAAAAGAACGGCAAACATTTTTTTACGTTTTGGTGTAGTTTGTTTTCTCATTTCTTTGTCTTTAACTGGCCGCCGGCGCCAGTGGCCGGGCGATCGTAAACTGACACCGCTGTGTCTCATACACATATGCTGGCAGTATAGTTCGTTACATTCATGCATGTACAATTCCGTTCAATTTCTTTTACAATTTTTTTTTTAATTTTCTCACGACGTGTAGTAAAGATCATAAACATAGAATGCACATTAAGCAAAGGATACTCAGTTATTGGTAACAACACTTAAAAAAAAAAACATCTAGAGAACTGAAGTGTTGAACATGCTATAAACAGTATAAATAAAGTTTCTTACCTGATTTTTAGCGATCAATCTCCTTAGACAAAAAGACAGCGTACACAAACGGCGTATATCTGCACGGATTAATAGATTTTCTGATCTATTGGACTAAAAAATGCACTGAGAGGTCTTCGGCGTTCGGCGTCTTCTGCTTTCGACGACTTGACTCAGAAGAGAACGTCATAAGCGCTATACTCCCGCGCGATACTTGCATATATCTTGCACAGTTCATCTTAGATAGTTCATCTTAGATAGCTTATCTCAGATACATCCTTTAACAATGAATGCAAGCTCGTGCAAATTTTTTTAAGTGCAAACTTCTTTACTACTACTCACATTAGTGTATTAAATTATTATTTTGTCAAAATTTTATCTAAGAGGTTAACAAACAAAGACTAAATGGAGGTATTAAATAATTGAGTTTGTTAAAAACGTTACTTCCTGTATTTTGTCAAAAGGAAAAATGTCTTTTCACGCTTATAAATTGTTTTTTTTTACGTTTTACAAATTTTCTGACCCCTTTACTAAGGTTCTTTTTAATAACCATTGTAAGGATGTTAAAAATTTTTTTTAAAAGTTACAGTATACATTTATTTAAATATAATTTTTTCATGTACTGTAACAAAATATTTGAATGTACATTGTTAAAATATTCATAAAGAAAAACCAGAAAAAAAAGATAAATACTATATTAGTCCTTTAATAGAGCCAGAATTAAAATGTTTCTAAAATAGGGCTATTCGCAAAGAGCTCCTAGTATCAAAATTCTAAATTCCATTCAAAACAATGACACTGATCCATAAATAATTAAAAGTAAATCTTGACGCAAGAAGCTGTTTGCGATTAGTCCTCTTCCAGCAAACATTTTAAGTGATTCTGGCTCGCTGAAGGAACCAAAATAGTATTTATTTTTTTTTTTCTGATCTTTATGTATCTTTTAACAATATAAGTTAAAATATTTTCTAATAGTACAAAATACAATTTTCTTTTTAGAAATCTACTTCAGTCTCAACAAAGTAAAAAAATTTATATCGTATAAGGAATGTATAGGTGTATAATATTTAGAAAAAGTTTGTCTACATTGTCATGTATGTACAATGATTGAATTTACAAAGATATTGCAAAACTGATTGGTCAAAATTAATCAGAAAAATTCATATTATTTCTGATATTACTGCACTTCTATAAATAGCCATTGTTCAAAATATTTCTTTTTTGAATGTGTTTTTTTCAGTACCAACTCAAATAACTTTTTATAGTTGAAAATACAAAAAATGCTATATAATGCAATGAGGAACTGCCACTTGAAAAAAACTCATATTAGAAGGGAAACAGTAAAAATTTAATTTCTGATGATTCACAAATTTCATATTCAATGTTTTCAATATTTAAAATTTATTAAAATTTATTATTTTTTTTGTAACATTAGCGAAATTGGTTCATGTATAAATAAAAGATTAATTTTTTGTTACATATTTTGAAATTGGATTAACAGTACATACAAATGTTTATGTTCCATGTCAAATCTTATTCGTTTAATTAACGCGCATTAATTTTAAATAAATACCAAAGCCTATTTCGACTGAAATTCTTTGCATATCAGTTTTTCTAGAAGATACACAACACTTGGATATATCATACCTTTGTTTCTTAGTATATGTCATTATTTTAATCATATTCAAACATAAATTTAACAAAGCATTTGAAATAATACTTTAAATCGTAAAAATACACGTCTATGCAATTAGAATATTTTCCAACAACGAACCATTGATTATGGCATTAATACAGCTACATATCTTCAAACTTCGTCGTATAAAAAAATATTCACCTTTTTTTTCCTATCATTATTACGTTATTTCTTTCTCTTTGTCCGGTAAATTTATAATAAAATATACATATTTGTTTCAAGGCCAGCTTTCTCTTTTTCTTAATAAAAGATTGATTCTTATTTCTTTTTCATCTCGCAAACAAATCACAATAGGCTTTTTCGCCCAATAACAACGATAGCACACGCTTATACGCGTACAAGTATTCCGATGAAAAAAAAAGCTGTCGATCGTCGATATCGGTGGAAAAGCAAGTTTACAAAACTGCAGAGAGCCGACTTTATGCCGCGCGATTGACGTTGGCAAAGTCGTCGGTCTTCATGTAGACAACGGGAAAAGCGGTGAAGGGATCGGTCTTGCCCAGAGGCTCGTAGCCGCTGAGCAAGCTCTCGCGCATCTGCCATCTGCGCCGCTCGCGCTCCGTCTTCTGCCTCCTGATGGCCCTGCCGAGCATGCAGGCGAACAGGATACCAGCCAGCTGTGAAACAGAGCACGATTATCGTTTGATGAGCAAAATCAGAGAATCTAGGGGGCTAGGCTGTATATAAGAGAGAAGCCGGGCTTACCTGGATAAGGGCGATCATGGTGGCTCCGGTGATGAGGTAGAGCGCGCTACGGTTGACCACCAGAGACAGGCCGTGGTAGCAGCCGCGTTGGTAGACCTCGGGACAGGCGTTCTTATCCGGGACCATGTAGTAATGCTTGCAGCAGGAGCTCGGGGTGTTGAAGCTGTTGTTGAAGCTCGCCACGCCGGCCCAGTCGTGCGGCCCGTCGAAGCCGCAGCAGTGCAGCTGTTAACACATTGCGGTGTAAGCTATTGTTTATGCAATAGAAAAGAGAGAGAGAGCCACATGCCCGGCCACACTGGCTGAGAAATTCGATCGTCACCTGCGACTGGAGAAAGTCGATGGCCGTTTTGGCATCCTTGTTCTCGTCGTACTGATACATCGTCGAGTTGATCTTGTCGTTGAGTACGTCGATAATGTTGTCCTGGAGGGCGTAGGAGGCAGTCGAAGCCGCGAACTCGAGCACCAGCACCAGGCTTAGCGATACTGCAAACTGCATCGCCGAAATCGATCAATTTATAGACAGCCCCAGTCGAGTATACAATTTCATATAATAAATTCGGATTATATGTATATACGCACCGTGAGGACCATGCAGGTGGACTCCTTGAGAGCGCCGCAGCAGCCGAAGAAGGCGATAACGAAGATCAGAGCCCCGACGAAGATGAGAAGAGTCGCAGGGGAGAAGTAGCTCGAGTCGAGGAAGTGGGAGAAGTCGTCGTAAACGGCGTAGATGGTAGTACCGACGGAGACGATCATCACGCCGGTCAGCTGCACGATACACATCGATTAGTCAACGGGAAGGAGAGAGAGAGGCGAGGAAGAGGGTTTCTGAGCTGGAGTTATGCAATTGGTAATCGATAATCGATAGAATTAGCCCCTCCCCTCCCCAGTTCTACATGCCGATAGTAAGAGGCGAGCGGAAACCACCTAATGGGATTTCATTTATTTCGATTCGATTTTCTCGGTTTAACCACGTCATTGCGAGAGAGAGAACGACCGGACGAGAGCTTTTTAAAAGTACGCGCGCATGTGCTTCCTCTCTCTCTCTCTCTCTCTCTCTCTCTCTCTCTCTCTCTCTCTCTTAACTAATCGTCGATAATCGCTGAATTATTTAGACAGCTGTGCGCGCAGTTTTTCGCTTCGGGCCTGTACATCGTCAAGCCAAATATATGTGATGAAATATAGAGCACATCGCGTGCGCGGCACGAGGGAAGATGAAACGAGAGGAAAATATGACAAAAGGGAAATGCGTCGCGTGCGAGCATACTATATCGGTGTGCAATCGTTATAACGCAAAGCTCGATCGCGTCTCCTGTATTATACTTGTACGTAGCGTAACGTTATCAACGAAGGATGTTATAACGAATCGCGATGGTGTGTCTCTCGGCTAAACATTGTTGCTCGTATAGGGCGGAGGACGAGAATAAAACGTCGCAAAATCAATAATTCGTCGATGATGATTCACCGGCGTGTTACCGACAGCGGTTGCCGCGAGAAGCTATGTGTGTGTACGCGTATGTGTGTGTAAGGTGAGCGTTAATCGTAAAGATAACGATAAGCGGCCCCGACGATGTCGCTAAAAGAATTCATTACGCAGCGGCCAAGTCAGCCCCGAGTTTCATACATGTGCGTGCGTGTATGTATACGTTTGTATACGCAGGGATCGAGTACTGCGATTGTATGTGTTCCGAGCGAGATTTTGTATTCTTACAGGCTGTTGTGTCGTTCGACGATAAGTGCTCTTGATAATAACGTCACGTGGGGGGAAAAAGAGTAAGAGAGAAAACTGGGAAAACCTGTGATTTCATTGTGTGTTTCCCGCTAATGCTTTCTTTTTAGTTGAAGGAGGGAAACTACTTCCCGCCCTCCGATAAGCACGGGTGCTTTTTTTCTGTGCTTTCACTGGACGTTGCGCCGCGAACGAGTTAATTTTGTAAATCGACGTATATTGTTTCGGCGAATCGCCGAGTTTTCTTTATTGCCTTTTTAAATATTTCCCTTTCGTATTGGCGAACGAGCGAAGTAAAAAAAGAGCACGTCAACTTGGACGAAAGCTTTTGACTCGAAGTTCATGTATCGACATGCAAGTTTCGTGTATGTACATTTAGGAGTGCCAACGAACAAAAGACAGAAAAAAAAAATTAAAAAATGTATATGTCGAACAAGAGTTAATATTTGAAATATTTCCTTAACAAACGTTGTAGTACGAAAATTCATGATTCATTTTTTGTTCTCGTTGTATTACTCAGTATTCCAAAGTACATAAAATTATAAATTGTAGTATTTTGAAACACCAGTACGATTCATCGCGATCGGTCTTATCGAGCAAAAGATATCCGTTGTATTCGATATTCGTTTTTTTTATCATTCTTAGTACACACAATTAAGTTTCTTTATTTTTTTTTTATCATCGTTAATAGCCCACGTTTCCGTATATATTCGTATAGATTGCGGCCAGTGAATACTTTCTTTTGTCCGTTGACGAGCCGAAAAGTGCTTATCGTTAGATCAGCAAAGATATACAAGTCACCGTCCAGTCGAGTGATTCGAATCGAGGAAACGCGTTGAAATTTCTATAGTCTAATACCGTTTTTCAAAAATACCAATTACGTCACATCTCGCAACAATTAGACGTTTTATCGCAAATAAAAAAAAATAGAAATACACACGCACAACGAAGCGCGCTCACACTTTGTTTGCGCGAGGATTAAACTCGGCGAGAAACGCGTTTACGTTAAAAATAGAACGAGCCGTAAATGCGCGATAGATATTCTTTTTTTCTTCATATCAATTCGATCGCCAAGCTATCTAAAAGCCAACATTGAAATCTCGCTCAATTTTTCGACTCCCATTGACAAGACAAAAACTTTCGATTTAATATCGATTTCGGTATGACCGTTGCCCATAAATGAGAAAAATAAAAATTGCCATGTCCCAAATGATTATTTATCACTTGCATAAAAGTTATCAGCCCCGCTAATCCAATCATCCCGGTGACTCGGTTACACGAACGGCATATAACCTAAATGACACTGTTTTACGATCGCTGAATCCCCCGTAATACCGCTGCCCATTGTATATTACCGCAAAAGTCGGCGGTTTTCAAAGTTCGAAATTCAAATCTCAAAACGCGTGCACGTATCTACCGCTAATTGTTCAACCGTGCGGTTTCGCGTAACCGATGCAAAAAAAAAGCAAACAATCAAGAGGAAAGAAAAGGTCCAATCGTTAATAATACAAAAAAAAGAAATCACGTGGTCCGTGTACGCACCACAAACAAGAAGTTAACAGCGCAGAGGAGGTATTTTATGCACTGCATGCCGAGATCAAGGTGAGTCGCCGCCATGATGCCGCTGCTGCTTCGTCCTTGGATCCCTCTCGGTCCCCAAAAACGTGCCGCCTGCGTAGAATGGGATAGACGAGACTGGCAGGAACACACGCGAGGGCACTAGCGCTTGCGATATATCGGCAAAGAGCCCGAGAGAAAAAGGAGAGAGAGCAAGCCGTCGTCGTCGGGTGGAGAGCGCGCGGCCAACTGCGGGGGCCGTGTCGTGCGGATGTGCAGGACACGGCGGCGGCGGCGGCGGCGCTCTGTGACACTCGCGCGCGCGAAACACCTACACACGCGGGCGCCCGCGCTTACGCACACTCCTTCGAGGCCGCATGTCGATGTGCAGAGAGCCGCTTATCTCCTGCGCCCGCGATAACTGTGTATGTACGAGCTCTCCTCTCCTCTCCTTCCCCAACAGAGCTGCTTGTAGGTACAGGTGTGCGCTCGCGTATATATGGTCGTTGTTTTTGCGAAACTATCGGTAATGCTCTTGCTCGCCGTCTCTCCGTGTATTGAGCTTTTGAAAGCTTCTCTTTCGCGTGTGCGTTAGTGCTTGGTAGCCTTCCAATGTCAACGGCTATATTTCTAACGCTCGCATTATTTTTTAATCATTCTTTTCATATTTACGCTTGTTTTTTGGAGCTTCTCTTATCGCTCTTTTTCTATTTCTCTTTTTCTTCTCTTATTTATTATTATTTTTTTTTTTTTTTGGCTCAACCATACGGAATGTTATCTCGTGTTTGTATAGGCGAGATCGTTTCTGCGACTTTAAAGTAGAGGTTGATAGACATAGAGCGTTGTTTGAGGTTCTTCATTGTCGAGAGAGTCAATGTTTTCATGGATTATTGGTTTTACACGCCGCTAATTGAGCTATCGTCATATAACGCGCGGCACATATTGTTTCAACGCTGGCAGGCTTAAGAAGGTTCTCGTTAAACTTGAGGAAGGTTCAAAGCGAGCGCAGCTGAAAAATCGTGCAACGGCCGCGTTCGTCGGATCGATAAACTTGTGTATTATCTATTCCATTATCTTGGCTTTATTATCGTTTCTTTTAATCGATAAAATTAAAGGCTACGCGCTCATTGCGACACATGCTCGTTTGTACCTTTCTCGTGACAGATTAAATAGAAACTGGCCTTTTTCATCGTTGCGATAGATTTGTCCTATATTCGTTTTGGGTTTTCTTTTGTTACGAATCCGAGCAACGACCGAGAATTTGGAAATTAAAGAACTCGTGTGCGCGTAGCTTGCTGGATATGAACATGAACGAGATTTGTTTTCATACCATCGGAGCTTTCAAGGTCGTTTCTAAATGGGTTATGTATATACATACATGCGCGCGTTAGATTAGAGTCACAGGAAAAAAAAAACGACCGGTATACGATGAATATGCTAGCGAACAATGAGAGATCTTTGGTATAAATTAACGAGATCGCCGGCAGTAACCGGCGACTTTTTCAAGCTCTAAGTTGACAAGAGTTTTATATATCGTTCGACAACAGCTTGATAAAACGTCGAATCAGACAATTTATAGATAAAAATATAATATTCTCCATTTACACGCATAGTTTCTTATATATTCGTTTCTTATATTGTGTGTAATATTTATTCAATTACTAATAAATTAATCTAAAGCTTTTATTTTTAAAGCGTTTATTAATATTTTACATCACAACAAAAATTAAAAAATCTTGTGCAATTTGGAATGCAATTACTGGTTAAAAAACCACGCAAAATATAACAAAATTAATAAAATACAAAACTTGCACATTTACATTAAAAAAAAAAGATTGACAAAAGTAAAAACATCAACAATTTTATTAATTCGGTTACGCAAAAGAAAACGTGCATCTATACAATGTTTTAATGATTTTACAACTTATATATACGACAACATCAAAACCAAATTTTTATTAAAGTAACATAAATAACTATATATTTTTATTAAAGTAACACGTACAAGCAGTATCGGTGTTTAAAAAAGAAAAAAATCCTAATCTTAAATTTATCATTTCTAATATGACCGATCAAAGTTTTTCAATCGATTCAATGAGTCTCGTTAGCGACTTAAACCTGTAATAACAATGATTCATTTCCAACTATCGCTGAGGAAGCTGAGAAGAATTTATGAAATCTTTGCCGATAATTGATAAGAGAAAAAAAAGAGATGAAGAGTTTTTATACAACAATTCAATGGTGTAATAAAGTTGAAGGTAAAAAATGAATTTTTTATACGTTGACTTGTATCGAAAAAAAGTCACTCTCGTAACACTGTCAGTAACTCAAGTAATTTCCATGAAGCTTCATCTTCGTGCTTGTTACATGTTTAAATAACTTTTCCTGATTGTTCTCGCCAAGAACAGAGCAAATCCAATTCCCAGCAGCTGCAAGTAATATTAAGTGAAACAATCGACATTAAAAAAAAATGCATATTATCGAGTGTAAAGACTCACCTGACAGAAAGCAATGCCGATACCGGCGCCTCCAAGGGACAGAGCATGCGATCTAATGAAGTCCGAGACCTTGACGAGACAACCCTCCTTGTGGTAAATTGCCTTCTTCTCATCAGCAATCCAGGTGCAGTTGAATGTGCCAACCGCGCCAAACGGAATGTCACAGCAGCTCATCGGCAGGTAATGTTGCTTCGACCATTCGGCGTGGCTATCGTTCCAAATGGTGACCCAGTTTTGCGGAGTGTCCGTTCCGCAGCATTCGAACTTTTTTGTTTTTAAACGAAAGATATTTTACGTTGTATTTCACAGCAGTTATCAAAATCGATCGAGAATCGACTTTTTTTATTATAAATATTGTATCTCATACCTGATCTTGAAGAGAATCCCAGAGCTCGGTAACCTCGGTCTGATTGACGCCCGCGTAATTTTTCATGCTATCGAACATTTTTTCTTTGATGACGCCCTGCGCGCCGCCCCTTAGCGCGTAACCGTAGATGCCGGCGAACAATTCGAGGAAGAATATCACCACCATAAGTGCTGCGAACTGAAAAAATTATTAAAATTTAGCATATTCCTTAATTTCTTTTTCTTATCATCGAGAGCCACAATTTTCCCGATAAACATCCTTTTCGTTTGAATAAATCAACTTACCGTCAAGATCATACAGTAATTTTCTCTAATGGCACCGTAGCAGCCGAAGAAAGCGATGATAAATATGATGATGCCAACTGTGATCAGCAGAGTAGGGATGGAGAAATAGTCGTTCTCCAGAAAATGACTGTAATCGAAGAATTTGCTTTGGGTCGACGATCCAACCGCTATTAATATTATACCGGTGATCTGAAAAAAGTTAAACAAAATTGAATTTGAAAATTAAAATCAGCATTATTGAATAATTTTTCTATTAAATCATCTATATCAATCGTTTACAATCCCTGTTGAATGTGATAGTTCAATGTTCAGTACTCGTGTTTTGTAATTTAGCAGAATATCGTTCAACATAAGTCTTCCTTGCGCAGGTATTTTAATGGCTTTGACTCGCTAGTACAGGTGACCCGAGAAGCGCTTCTTTGGCTTCGTTTGCTCTGCTTCTATTTTTTTTTTGTTAGAAAATCCTCTAGACCTTAATAATTTTAATACCACGTGTAGTGGTATTGATAGAGTTGAATGACTCGTTGATCTAAATTTATTCCTGATGATACGCATTATCATGTCAACATTTGACAAAGTAGTGAAAATGTGAAGTTGCGTTTGAAAATTTAAGAGGAAATAAATAAAAAAAAATTAATTTAGTAAGAATGCAAACAAGTGAAACTATTAATTTAGCATAAATTATTTACAAAAGAGGAACACGATTAAACTACTGAGAATCATTCAAATGAAGCAAATTAGCATTACTGCCATTGCAGAGTCGTAAAAAACTTTATGTTGATAAAAATTTAATTTCTGAATTTAATCGATTGATAAAAAACGAGGCTACAAGTGTTTAATACTCTGTATCATTCTCATATCGTGTAAACCGGAGCTCTTGTCTCCAACAGCTGCGGTGTCCGAGCGGTTAAGGAGATGGACTTGAAATCCATTGGGTTCTACCCGCACAGGTTCGAATCCTGTCCGCAGCGAATTTTTTTTTTTTTTTTATTATTATAAAAAAACAACTTTGATTACTCATGTATGTTTTAATACTAATTTGTTTAAATAATTATTTTGTTAGTTTAAATTCCACATTTTAAGTTGAGATTGAATATATTCAAGGTACATTTAATCAATAATTATCAATAATTATCATTAAAAAATATTAGTATTATTTTCCTGGAGCGCATGAAATTAAAATTAATATATTTTTAAATAAATTTTGAACCCATTCTCCAATTAACGAAATTGCTAGAAGTTAACTAAGATACGTATTTACAAAACCGACACTCAATGCCGCCATGTTTAAAAATTTTGTACACCAGTTCGATATATGAAATAAAAAAAAAAGTAATAATTTTTTTAAATAATATTTTTTGTCAATCCACCGAATAATTCGGGTTTTTTTTTAAACGCGTGCCTAGCTACGAATAGGCATCAAATTTGAAATAGTCGACGTATATACAGTGAGCAAGCATGATTTACTTCTAACGTCACTTATCACCGCCAGCCTTCGTGCCAAGAAACTCTGTTGTCTCATTAGCAAAGGAAATGAGACGAGATTACAATGGCAGCGGGGCTTTTATTTCGAATACAACTTGTAAAAATCCGACCCAAAACCGACGTTTGTTTTCACCCATAAACCTTGTTTCTAAAAATTGTACAATGAGGTGGATATATAGCCTCGAATACGGAATATGACTTTAGTTGTAGGCCTCTTATCTGCAACACTTTTGTATACGTGTCGGCTATTGGTAATGGTTGAGTTGCCATTTTATATGTAGATAAATCGCTGATATCACGCGAAAGGTAAAGTATTACGCGTTTTAGCGAAATTTTGTATCAATTTTTAAATTCGATTTAACGATTGTGCGGTACTTCATCGATTTTGTTTTTCTTTATCTACGAAACTTCCTAGTCACTGAATTATTAAAATACCCTTATCCTGACGATTTAATCAATAGAACGAGCTGAAACATTATAGACATTTCCAATTTTCTTGATATTTTTCAATATTTTCGTTATATTTAAGGTAGTACTGTCGTATATCGATTTACAGTACAGATTTTTATCAAATTGCAGAATATGCTTTTAATTAGCACAAAAATTGTTCAGTTAAATTT